>JAJLTU010000049.1:0-85043 GCA_030568295.1 Myxozyma neotropica
TTGTTGTTGTTGTTGTTGTTGTTGTTGTTGTTGTTGTTGTTGTTGTTGTTGTTGTGGCTGCTGTTGCTGCTGCTGCATTTGCATACTCAGCTGCAAATCTGAAAAATGCTGATATGCAATCGGCGACACCCCGTTGCCCGGTGTTGAAGGTGAAACTGGGATGGGCGACATAAAATTGACTGGCTCGGCTACTGTAGTAGACATCGAACCAGTCATCGCCGCATCTGTGACTGCGCTCCCACCAGATCCGCTATGAGAAGGCTGTGTGGCTTGCGCAGCTTGAGCCTGTAGTTGCTGTTGTTGTTGGTGCTGCCTAGTTTGCTTCCGACTGCTACTAGGAGGCGGCGGCGCAGGTGTAGTCAATGTATTCTCAGCGGTCCACAACGTTTTAACCAGCATTCTTAACTGCCCAATTCGTCGCACAAGCGGATGCGCACGATCAACCCACCCAGCAAGATTAACAAAAGCTCCAATAGTACGCCTAACAAGCTCCAGAATAGCCTGCTGCTCTTTAGCTACGACCGCACCAGTAAAAATGATTTTGATCAAAAAAACAGCCGCATAAGAGATATACCCATAGTATCGCGACGGTAGATACGCAAGTGCCCCTCCCGCGTGAAGTTTGTCAATCGAAAGAATAAGCAAGTCCATTGCCGCGTTCTTACTCTCGATAATAAACTTCGCATCCGGACTACCGATCAATCCGCGCGGGAAGACGATGTTCGCTAGCGACGGCCGCTCAGACGCAGGCATATTGAGCGCACTCTTGTATTTGTGCGTCTTTCGACGTAAGTGTGATTGAAAGGCAAATCCATAAGAATAAAGTTTTGCGTAGTGATATGTAATCCAAAGCGTCTCGTTAAGCGGGAATGTCTCCCAGCTTTTCGACTGCCACGCTAGACGGAAGGCAGCAAACGACCGTGTATACTCATCGAGTATGCGATAATACTCACCCACAAGAACAAGAGCAATTGTGCGATCCCTAGAAGGATAGAGTGTATCGTGGATGTTTGTCAATATCTGAGTCAACTCAAGATGCGCTTGCACATGAGAAGAGTAATCCTCGCGATTCCCACTTGCAAGTGAAAGGGTAGGAAAATTGAGAGACGAGTCGCTCATAATCGAGGCTCCGACATCCGGATTCTGAAAACAAAGGCCTGGGCCACGCGACCAGAAGGCTTTTCCGAGGCGGATAGAGGCTTGACGATCATGAAAATAGCAATATGTCCATGCCAGTCGCTCGCGATGCGTCTCACTGTCCATGTGATTGTGCAGGCTGATCAAGGTCTTTTGATCAAATCCAAGGTAGTAGCTCAATCTAATTGCCAATCCAATCAAGTTCCATGTCATTCGCTCCTCGTAGTAACTCAACTTATGCGTGTCAACATTTGCAAGTCTGGGAATGTTTTCCGAAAGTAGGAGAAGAGATTCGATAGCACCAACGGAAGGCTCGATGCCAAACATGAGGTCAGAAATTAGGCGCTGCATGTAACTCCAGCAAAGATCATGCACGACGTGGTTCTCATAGCGTGAAGCAATAATGACCATAGCAGTGAGTAGGAATGGCTCATGAGCTGCAAATTCGCTTAGCAACTCGTCTGTAAGCGGCGCCTTAAATTCAGGGACAAGAGGCAGATAGTGGTGATGCCTACTGAAGAAGATAGAGACAAAAGTCCGCAGTTGGGTCGGATTGACAAAACCATGCTTGATGAGCTGAAAATCCATAATGCGCTCTTGATGGCGTTTAGGTCTGCCAGCGACTCGTCGCACTTGCTCATTTGAAGTAGTTGCCGCTTGTTCTGCTGCGTCGTGCATCGATTGTCGGCGCTTTTTGGCCAATTCGAGATCGTCTGCATCTTCAGGTGCGCCCCAGCCGTCGTCGGAAGAATACTCCGCGACCGAGGTAGTCATCGGTCTGGAGGAAGTGGTGTCTGGAGGATGACTACTGTCTTCTGAGTTGCCTGGCGCTGCTGGCGCATTGCTAACATTACGGGAGTCGGTATTTAATGAGCTGTTATTGTTACCATTTTCGCTGGAGTTATTAATGTTATTGCTGCTGCTGTTGTTGTTGATATTATTGTTCTTGTTGTTGCTATTGCTGCTTGAGATACTGTTTGAGGGACTTATGCTGACGGTCGTCGAAGCAGGAATGCTTCCGCCGATTTTGGTGACAGACTTTGCAGGGTTCGGATGACTTACCGAGGAAGGCTCAATAGGCGTCTGGGGTTCGCCGCCGGCGGTAGAGAGCGCGGACGTGCGAGCTAGGATGTCGAGTGCGTCGGCTGGGTTGCGCAGGAAAGAGAACGCAAGGGTCGCAGTGTCGACAGAATCTTGTTTGTCCCCGGACTGGGTGGTTGGGTGGCTACTTGCACTGTTCGAGGACATCTTCCGAGGACGCTTTGCGGGCGGTGGAGGGATCAGGTCTTCTTCTTCCCCGTCGTCCTCATCTTCGTCCTCATCCTCGTCTTCGTAGTTGTCTGCTGCTGAGCTGGAGCGCACGGGACTTATGCCGACGTCACGCTTTTTGTCAATTGACTGCTGATGGTACTGGTAATGTGCTTGCTGTTCTTGCTGCAAATCTCGTTCGTGCTGCTGCTGCTGTAGCCGTTGTTGCTGCTGCTCTTGATGCTGAATATTAGCGGCGGCAGCGGCGAGCGATTGCAGTCTCTGCGCACGCCCTTTTTCTATGTTTGATCGGCCACCCCGTCTCGAGGGTAAAAAGCCACACTCTTTTCCCTCGCGCTGACACCGCATACACGGTGGCTTGAAGATGTTGTCCTGGAAGATGCACTTTGCCTGCGGTTTTTGTTTTCGTCAGCTTGGCTTTTGCTTCGATGCCTCTCCTGAACCAGACACGTCGCGTACCTTGCGCGACCGGCAGTAGACACAGGCCTTGTACGCTCGGCGCTTCTTCTCGTGCACCTGGTCAGCCGGAGTAGTTGTCTGCCGCTCCATGATAGAGATGTGCGCGAGAGTGAGTGGCAGAGGCTGTTGGCGGCCGGCCGGTGGTTGGCAAACCGGGGAAGCGCGGGGTTTGCTTAAGTAATCTGCCGTCGACTGCCACGGGATGCTCTTCGGCCTGATTCGACTTGAGACGCATTTTTCGGGCTTATATGTTGCTTACATAAGCGAGATCGAGGGTCCTCAGAGTTTGGAGATATTTTAATATTCAGAAGCCCGCCGATAGAAATATGTATCTGTAAGCACCCACCATCCGCTGACATAATAGAGATAGGTGACAGCATCTCTCGCCGCTGCTTCACCGTCTTGCACGTCCACAAGACAATATGGAGTACACATTCCCAGCAGGCCCACGAAAGCCTCGCGAGCCGGTGAAGCGTCCGCGAAAGACCACAATCTGTCGAACATGTGCGCAGCGAAGAGTCAAATGCGACCGAGTGAAGCCGACGTGTGGGAACTGCAAGGCTCGAGGTCAATACTGCGCCTATCCAGATAGCAGCAGCCATCATCAGCAGCAGCCACAAGCACAACCTCGACCGCCTGCGCGTGCTCGAAGCAACTCTTCCGAGTCGTCTACTTCGTCAAATAGCAACAGCCACCCCTGCGTCTTCGCCGCCATCAGCAGCGAAACCTCGGTCCCAACTTCAAGCGACAAGTCGAATTCTGGTGACGAAATCGACATCTCCGTCGGTATACTTGCAGTCGACAAATTCACTGGCGTTACTCAGTTCGCAAATGCTGCTGTTTGGCCTTCTTTCTTCCGAGATGTATGCTTTGTACTTCCCGTCGATCTCGAATCTGTTCTAACAATCCATAGTCTGCCTCCGTTGACGGTCTGTCGTCTGCGTTTGCTGATGTCGAGATAGACGACGCCATCGACCGCCATCGGCAACGGGATCATCTTATATCTACCTGCCTGCCGCCAAAATCAGAATGCGATGCTCTAGTCAGCGATTTTTTTTATTGCGTTTATCCTGTCTGTGCACTCATGCCTCGTAGCCGCCTCTGGCAGCTTTACAACGACTTTTGGGATCCCAATGTTGAGTCATGTACTTTTTTTTCTGTCATTTTTGCTATGCTTTATGGTGCGTCGGTTGCGCGAAACAGTAGACTACGCTATACGGCAGCAAAACATAATCGTATCATGGCCGATGATCCGTATCGGGCGCAAATGGCTAAATTTTTATCCGCAGCCGAGTCTGCTTTACGAATAATAGACTTTCACTGTCATCCTTCGACAATCACCCTTCTTGCAGCTACTATCTTGCAGACTTGTCGGCGCAGACAAACAGTCGCTGCTGCTTCGACAGCCGTCTCGAGTTTGATCCGTATTGCGCAGACAATGGGTCTACATCGCGATCCGATGCGATTCAAGGCAAATAATATACCTGAAGAGGAGGCCGAAATAAGGCGCCGAATATGGTGGCATTTAGTTTATCTTGATGCCGCTGTCTCTGTCGGAAACGGAATTCCTACTTCAGTTCAGCAATCAGGATACGACGTCAAGTTTGCGTCCACTGACGACATGCTTGATGAAGACAAGTGTCTAGTTCTTGTGGGCAATTCGATGGCGAGCTCTGTACACGTTCTTGCGCCGCAATTATCAGATATCTATGGCTCTGCGGGTATTTCGTTAGATGCTCTCGAATTACTTGTCAAGCCTCTTATCTTCGTGAAGAAGCAGTTTGCTGAAACAGTTCAAAAATTGGAACAGCTCACTTTTGAGAGGACATCTCAATATACGACGCGTGAGCAAATGATGCGAGTCAGAGATACTACAATTATTTTACTTGCTATTTTGTCCGAAAAAAGCTTTTTGATTACCTATCATCTTAACTTTGAACTGGATCGTCGCGAACTCGACGATCGTCTATCCTTCACCGTGGCAGCAGCAGCCATTTCCCCCGATAAACCCAAGCCATCGAAAAAGGATACCGACCCTTGTAAAGATGAGTCACTTCGTCGCACTCATTTTGCTCGTGTTGCCCTCAGATCACTGAAGTTGTATCTGCGACTCGCTAACGCTCCCGATCGTGCTGATTTTTCATGGTATCTTAGCTCGGTACCTCAATTTCATGCTATGATTGTTGTGCTGAGAGATGTTTGCTCATCCCCTCGGCGCGGCCTAGTTTCCGCTGACGCTGATCTAATTCGCGATTCGACTGCTATGCCATATCATTTAACAGCCGAGATCGAGATGCTAAAAGGTCAATTCGACGATGACGAGAGATTAACTGTTGTCGAAGATGTCAAACGAGTGACTGAATTTTTGAGACTTAACGAGAGTTCATCATTTACTAAGATGCAATGGACGAGGATGCTACGCCTTCTCGAAGCTGCTAGGCAGGCAAAACTTAACTCACTCTTGCAACGAGATCATGGATCGACGTCTGATTTGAATTCTTCTGCGTCTGCGTCAAATTGTTCTCCTATCACACCAACGCCAACAAGTCACTCATCGACAGAAGCTATTGCAGACTCAGCACCGATGGTCCAAGTATCTGATCCTTTATTGAGCTCAGAGATCGACTCGCTACTTCTTATGGACGTCGATGAGACTATTGCTTCCCTATTTGGATACAATTCTGGTAACAATGCGCAGTCCGAGTTTGAGCAGACGACCACTCAGACATCTGCAGGAGACGGTGATGGAATAGGAGAAGATCGATTTAGGCAGACAGCGGCTGTAACTGGGTTTGATTTTGATTGGTCTGTATATTCATATCCGAATTGATTTTTTATTATATAGTGTTGGCGTTTTAGGTATTGTAACATCATATTGCGCTTAATTTATAGGTTAGTTTTATTAAAATTAGTTCTATTATGAGTTAAAATATTAAGCACCTCCTAAAAGCAAACGCCAAACATACACAAACATACACAAACATACACAAACATACACAAACATAAGCCAATTCACACGAAAAAAAAAAAAGGGAAAACTTCTACTCAGCTTTCGTCATCGACTCAGCCGGCGATTTTGCAGCCATCATTTCCTGTCCACGTAAAATCATAGCGTCTAGAATACCATTCGCCTTCAGCATTTCGAAAAGCTCGTGGTCACCCATACCTTCCTTGTATAAGTAGTGAGCATCGAGACCTTCTTCTTCCTCGTGGTCTTCACTTCGGAAGTGAAGACCAGGGATAAAGTTGATGATGTAAATAAGGATAACGGAGACGACAAAAGTGTATGCGGTGATTGCGCAGACTTCAGCGATTTGGTAGCCGAGCTGGACGTAGTTGTGGTCAACCCATCCTGAAGCCATAGAAGAACCATCAAGCTCACTGACCCAGTTAGCAGCAAACAAGCCAGTCATGATAGCCCCAGCGATACCGCCAATAGCGTGGTTCTTAAACACCATAAGACCTTCGTCGATGCGGAGAAATCTATTGACGTAGTCATCAAGGCTACGAACAATGACAGCGGCAACAAAGCCAATCACGGCGCCAAAGTAAATTGGAACGAAGCCAGCCGCGGGAGTGATTGCTACAAGGCCGACCATGACACCACGGCAGGAGCCAGCAACGCTAAATTTGCCTTTGTAGATGATGTACTCGACTAAGTTCCATCCCATGACGCCTGTCGCGGCGGCAAGGTTAGTATTTGCCAAAGCGTACCCTGCGCGGACGGTAGCGTTTAATGTAGAGCCACCGTTGAAGCCAAACCAGCCAAACCAGATGAAGATAGTGCCGATGTAGATCATAAGCGGCGAGTGCGCCGGATGATGGAGGAATTTGGGACCGAGGATCTTGTGGCCGGGCTCTTCTTCTTTGTTGCGCTTTCCAACAACAAATGCAAGCGCAAGAGAACCAACACCAGACGCAATATGAACAGGGCCGCCGCCGGCAAAGTCAAGCGCACCAAGGGTGTAGAGCCATCCGTTAGCATTCCAGGTCCAGCAAGCCACAGGGCAGTAAACGATTGTTGCCCAGCAAAAGCAAAATATCATAGAGGGCAAGAGTCTACACCGCTCAAATGCGCCACCGATCATGATAACGATTGTCTCGACGCAGAACATGCACTGAAAGAAACAGTAGGTGATTTCGGGGATATATCCAACCGGGGCAGCGATGACGTTCTTTAGACCAAAGTTCGTGAGCGTTCCGATGAAGGGCGAAGCGTCGGCTGCGTAGGTGAGAGAGTAACCCCAGAAAAACCACTGAAATGGAATTAGGCCGAGGATAGCCATCGACTGCCATAATATAGACATCGCCGACTTTCTTCGGGCTTCGCCGGCGTAAAAGAGACCGATGCCGGGGATGATGGGCATGATCATGGCTACGGGGGCATATTAGTACAAATGAAGGCATATATATATAATACGATAATAGCACACACCTCCGGAGACCATAACCCAGACCTGGTGGCCAACACTGTCTGCATAGGGGACATTGACGTCCATCAGTTGGGAGTTGCCTCCCGCAGCAGTCCACAGCGGGGAGGTGTCGTTAAAGATAGCGGCGGGATACGTAGCCATGATCGGTTGAGTAGTGAGCGCAAGACAACGACGGGGCGGAGAGATGAGAGCAAATGCAAAAAAGTCGCACCACAGATGGACGGCGGGTGATTTAAGAGAGAGTGAGCCGGTGAAGGTTGGTCGAGCAATGGAAGCCCAGTTTCGCTGTACCCGAGTCCGGCGAGGCGCACGGCCGCAGCCCAGCGATAGCCGTAGTGTGGCCGTGCCCATGAGATTAGAGATCTTTCTTATCGGGAGCTCTTCGTCCATCGCACCTCATCAGATCGATCTCGGGCAAGGTGCAATATTTAATCTATGCAACAAAGAACCGTGAATACTCGATATCGAGGATGTTTTCGTGAGAAATGGGCCCTTCGATGGCAATTCTTTAGTGCTCAGTGGCGGTTGGTACCTGTCGTTTGCCGCGAGTCACCGGCGCGAATGGTACAAATTAAGTCTTGAGCCGCACCCTGTCTCCAGCCACAGCGGGTCCTTTTCTCTGTCTCAGAAGGACTTTCCTGCCCTGCGCGTTGGTTTGGGGCTACGAATTCGATGAACGCAGTAGTTGGTTATATTATCTGAAGTAGTCGACGCTCGAATAGCTAAAGGAATTGAGTCGTGCACCTGGATGCGCGTTCTCCTGGTGTTCAGGTCTCTGAAATAACAGCTAACCTGGACTATGCATCTAGCAACCAAGTACTTCTAATCAGCGCTAGATGTGCTAATGAGCCACATGTCAGATATATGTCCTATGACGGCAGGTAGGAGCCTGATCGTAATTCCTTTGCTTCTAGTATCTCTCAAGGCCAAGACGTGAGAGCTAGCTGGTCTTTGGGTTGCATCAATGACTCGTCGCTGTCGTCTCGCCTCTCGCCTTCTACGCGACATGAAATGCAAGCAGGATTTAATGATTGCGAGATTTGAAAATACTGAATACTAGATTAAATCGTAGGAAATGCTTAGAAAATGCAAATGTGCTAACCCTAGATATGCTAGCAAGACATGATCCCAGTTTGAAGGTCCGCCAGCCCAGTCTGCGTTATAATGCAAAATACATAACTGCAGTAATAATACTTAAGGGTATTCAATAAGCCGCAATGACTTTAAATCTAAGAAGATACTGTCAAAACTAGAGAGCAGAGGGAGGCCTCGTGGGACCGGAGGCGGCGTGCGGCGATGTGGAAAAATAAAGCATTTAGCTCATCAGTTTTGCTAACCGAGAACGGGCACATAGGCTCTTCTAAAAAAAAAAACAAAAAAAGCCGACCTGAAAACTAAAACTAAAGCTGTTCGATGCTTAAATTCCGTCAGACTGCTGCTTTGGAAAGGGCCCTGCCTAATCGGACCAGATTTGGGCTACTGAATGGAAGGATTGGGCAGTGCGGCGCGCGGTCGACCAATCAGCGGCAGGCAGTCGCGCAACAGAGACGCGATAGATGCCTCGTACGAGTGCGCGAACTCACTCGCTTAGTCTTTGATAGGCAATTCAAAGACCAGATTTAGTTTTGCAGCGCAGCGGCTGCTGATTTCAGTTTCGCGAAATTCCACGGTCTATAGTGTGGGGTCTGCGGGGGTCTGCGGATCTCCAGCACTCGATAGCAGGTAGTACGTGCTGGGCTATCTCTCGACGCTCCGCGCAGATAAGCTCTGTCCCGTGACTCACGCGAAGAATACGAAAATGACACAAGCCCGAAGCCGGTTCGGCTGCGGATTGAACGATATCCTATCAGTCTGCAATGCTAACCTTCTACGAGCAGATGAGCATGCGAGCCGGCTTATCGTCATATGCTAGAGTCGATCCACCAAATCCAATCACACTCGTCATATTGCAAAATCACACAGCATTGCATTAAGGTTTAGACAAGCATCGCAACTATAGAATCTACGATACAAAAATCGCCGTCAAGTAAGCTTTATGATACTATAAATGGGGATTGCGCGATATCAGCCTCGAAGGCAATTGCGATGGTACATTTGCAGTACTACCCTTTGTCAGTTACTATTACTTTTCGCTGGATTTTCTGTTCAATTTTCTATTTCTGGCAATAACAATTTGAAATCTCCAATAGCAATGCAATAGCGTTTCGTCATAGGGTTCGTACTATATTTCCGGGCAACCTGCGCCACATCTCAGCGGCCGATTGAGTCAAGAGCACGCGACGCCGGCTATCAGCAGCAGCAGCACTGGTTTTTCGCGCTATTGTGCGCTCCTCTCTCGGACAGCTGTCGAGGATGGGACCTGCGAAGTGAACAGATGACAGACGAGCAGTTCGTCTTGTCGCGCTACCGAGCAATGTGGCGACCGGACTATTAATGTTCCAGTCTCCCAGATATCGGTCGCCAACCAGCTGCCGCCAGTCGCGTCGCTCGGGCGCATCTCCAAAACCCTATGCTCCTGCTTTGAGATTTCAATTTCGCAAGGGTTATGCTATATACTAAGGAGAAGGCCGAGTCTACATCCGCTGAACAATCATTGCACTTGCTCCACCGCCTCCATTGCAGATTGCTGCAACGCCATACTCCCCTTCTTTCAACGAATACAGCAGCGTCACCAGAATCCTGCACCCGCTCGCTCCAATCGGATGTCCCAATGCGACTGCCCCGCCTTTCACATTCACTTTCTTTGGATTCAAGCCCAGCAATTCCTCATTAGCTAGCGACACGGCAGCAAACGCCTCATTGATCTCAAACTTGGCTATATCAGCGATGTCCAGTCGTGCCTTCATCAGCGCCTTTGGGATACACAACGACGGCGCAATCGAAAAATCAATTGGATCCGTGGCAGCATCCGCATACGATACTATACGACCAAGCGGTCGGATCAAGTCATCTGCCTCGTCATCAAGACGCGACTCGGATGCCAACACAACCGCTGCAGCGCCATCATTGATCGAGCTAGCATTCCCAGCTGTAACAGTCCCGGAAGCTGATTTGTCGAATGCGGTACGGAGAGTTGGCAGTCTAGCTAATGAGACCGATCCAGGCTCTTCGTCTTTGTCGATAATAATCGTAGCTCCCTTTCGATCTCGGATTTTAATTGGGACGATTTCGTAGTCAAACTGTCCTGACTCTTGAGCAATAAGTGCCCTTCTGTATGATTCCACTGCATATGCGTCTTGTTGATCTCGGGATATATTAAATTTCCGAGCAGTGTTCTCCGCACATAGTCCCATGCTAGATTTAACACGTCAACTCTAATCTTAATGCTCAATTATCAATAGAGATACATACTGGATATCACCGTAAACATCCCACAGACCATCTTTAATAATCGCATCTCTGACAGAGTGATGCCCATATGCCTGATTCCGCGGTAAATAGAACGGAGCATTACTCATGCTTTCCATCCCACCAGCGACCATTACATTAGCTTCCCCAGAGTGGATCGTGCGAGCTGCGAGCATCACCGATTTCAATCCCGAAGCACAAACTTTGTTAATCGTAGTCGCCTCGGTCGAAACTGGAAATCCTGATCCGAGAGCAACTTGTCGCGCTGGAGACTGTCCAACATCGGCTTGTAGGACTTGGCCCATATATAGTTCTGGCACTTCTGAAAGATTCTGCAGACCTGATTTTGTGACTGCTGCATTTACTGCTGCAATGCCAAGGTCGACGGCAGATAACGATTTAAACATTCCATTAAACTGATAAATCTAAAGTTAGCCAAATAAATTCTCAACAAATATGATACAAAATATGGCGTAATGAGAGTACTTTGCCAATCGGTGTGCGCGCAGCAGACACAATGTAAACATCGTCTCCTTCCTTCCCTTGCCGAAGCGAAGCGTGAAAACTTCTTCCATTTAATGCTGTCGATATTAAATCTTTCAAATTTATCCCATGAATTCTAGATATGTTTGCTAGTCTGCGATTCAATCGTAAAACTGATGCCGTCGATCGGTAAATCATGAGTGTTTTGACTTTGCTCCCTTTTTTTTTCCCCTTTCAGCTTATAATAGATATAACGGAACAAATTAAAATCCTATTATATTATCTGCAGCAGCGATCTTTGGCGATTTTTTTTTTCACTACTCGTCGGTCGCGTATGACTTCCAAATCAAATAACTGCAGCGCGCACAAGCATTTTGCAGGTTTATCGATGGCACGCAGGTATCATGTTCTTAGTAAGTATATGCAAAGTCTTTGTAAGATATCTGAAAATAATTCTTGAATGCCAATTTGCAATCTACAGACCGCAAGCTATTTTAGTCATTTAAATTTTATTAAAAAAATGTATTAATCAATAAAGGATATATATTCCATATCAAGTATCGTAATAACAATACTCTATTATTATTGTGATCCGATCGAGTCAAAATCACTAGAAAATAACAAAAAAAAAACACCGAACCATGCCCAGTACTCCTCTTTCAGATACTAGGTTTAAAACAATCATAACGGAAAAATACCTTATAATCTTGGAAAAGAAAATTTTGTGTCTGTCACAAATTCATTGTCTTAACTCAGTTAAGCTTGGTCCTTGGTAGGAGCTGTGCGGGTAGCCTCGGGAATACCCAATCCCAGCTCGTCAATATCAAGCTTGCGCGAGTAGTACAAGACAGCCGAGTTCAGAATCGGTAGAGCGAATATGTCGAGAATACCATAAAAGACACCTTCCGAAGTGGGCGAGATGACATTACCGCCTTCTGACAAGCCCCAGGCAATTGGATAGAGCGAGTAGATAAGACCGACACCTCCCAAAATTGACATGAAGATACCACGAAGTTTAGGCTCAACGGTTGAAGCATTGAGGGTACCAAGAGATGGAAGAGCAACAAAGATAAGGTTGTAAGCAACCAAGATCCAAGCGGCAACCGCCATGGTGAAGTATCCCCACTTGTAGGACGAAGTCACGAGCGCGCCAATAAGACCGCAGACGACGTAGACTTCGGTAATGGTAGCCATAAATAGGGAAGTGAACCAGTTAAGACCACAGAAAAATGCCATGTTCAAGACGAGTAATGGAGCGGCCAAAAACCATCCGATGTATCTAAAATGTTGAAATAGTTTAGAGCTGTAGCTCGTAATTGAAACATCTATAACTTACCGAGCGTAAAAGACTTGTCGGACGCCGCCATCCTGGTAGTGGCTGAATTCAGTCTCAATACCGGTCCATCCTAGATTGGAAGCCATACTGAAGTACGCAACAGCTGCGAACACGGCGGCGGCAATAGAAGTGTAGTGGAAAAACCGTTCACGACGAGGAACCTTGTAAGCGAAGTACGTGTAGCTGATGGCGGTCACAGTCATGATACTAAAAACGGTCCAATACCAATCCGAGCCATGCTCCACTAGTGAGATTGTGGTGCCATTACTGGGATTGGTCTCAAGTGCGTCGTTACGGGCGTATAGATGAAGCGCAGACATTGAGAAATGATGCGAAATAGTCGGAAAAGACTGCAGTGCAGTAGTTGTTGTTCACAATTGTTTGGAGAGAAGCTTTTTGAATGCTGATGATGGATGACAGAGTGAGGTCCGGGCGGTCTTTAAATACCACCGCACTTCTCGGCCAATGCAGAGACTGTAAAACACGAGAGTCCACAACAGGTGAGACCAGGGCCTCCGATGGTCAGCTCATGCCGGCGACTCCGGCCGAGAACGGCCACGCGAGTGGTGAAGAGAATTCCACGCGCAGGAGCAATGACGTCAATAGTTCCGAGAGATGGGGTTAGGGCATTAAGCGAGCGATGTCACCCTCTGCCACCAATGCGCATTAAACTCAAATGCCCGCCCGATAAACAGCCGCCTCATCCGAGACCTCTCGGTAGATGGAGCTCGTGACGTCGGAGTTCCGATCCACTTTCACCAGATCAGTCCCCAGCGAGACCGTGATCATGATGCCATTCGCTGATTTGCCAGTCTATGACGTCGAGTATTCCAGTAAATTACTACACGCTTCAGCAATCAGACAACACGTCACAGTCAGCACAGATAGATTACTTGTCCGTGTTTATGCATTTGCATCAACGCTTGCTTCTGTTATCGTAGTACAATTTAGAGTATAAAATAATTATAGCAAAGTGCACAGCTCAGCCACCTGATTTCAAAGCAAGATGCTTGTTTCAGGCAAGATGGTACGCATCGCGTGCTCCGCCTGTTCCAAAACTGTTGGAGCAAATCCTCGCAGACGCAGTATCGTCAGGTCAGGTGACGACGAGAATATAGCTGCAGCTGCCGCTGGAAATCGTAGTCCCGAGCAATCCGAAAGATCAAGAGTGCGCAAGGGTGTATATCTAGCGCGGTAGGTGTTTAGGATCGCAGTAAGAAGCTCATGCATCTGACGCGCTGAATCAACCGATAGCGCGCAGAAAATATTGCGCTGAGGATCGAGTGTTCCGCGGAGATCAAGAGTTTCGACAGCAGCGTCAGTGTGAAAAGCTTCGCTGACCGCGAGCGAAGAAGCCGTCGGCAGGGGAAGTCGTGGATCCCCAATCGTGCAATACGTCAGCGCAAGACGCTTAGTCGACGCCGGGATTGCCGGCAAATGATCAAAGCGAGCCCAGCGCAAGCAAACTTCTTCCAGTGAACGACAGCCTCGAAAATCTAAAGGATAATCCATCGCCCGTCCATTGGCTTCAACGGATACATTCATCATTGTTAAGCGGTGTAGACCAGTTACCATAGCCAGTAGCCGCATCAGACCAAGTTGCTCGATAACCACGGAACCGCGCGGAAAGCGCATGACCTCTCCCATCTCTTCCATCTCTCGCCAGCAGTAGCCGCTCAATTCCAGAACGCGCAGTTTGCTCAATGAATTCCCTCGAAATGGATTTCTTCCTGTTAATAGCTCAATCCGCTTCTCGCTAGCTGTAAGTGTGCATCGCGTGGAAAGTGCACGCAAGGTGTGCAAATTAATAGCCGACGCTCCGGCATCCAAAATATCTAAAAGCCCTGCCAGATTGGTTACTTCGATGGTTAGGACCTCTAGCCGCGCTAGAAAGTCAATCATGTCGTCAAAGTAAGCCATAGGCGAGGAAAAAAGTTCAGAGTAGCATCCGACGTGCAGTTCTTTCAAATTTCCAAGCAGGCGCACCCGCTCGAGATCATCAGTCGTCAATCGAAACAAATCGCGAAGTTGCCATACACTGCGAGACAGCAGTATACTGCTACAAAAGTCTTTTTCAGATGGATTACTTAAAAAGATAGAGCGCGTGCGACCTCCACCGCGACGGACGCAGTCTTGCAAGACGCCAGCTGCAATGGACGGTCCTCGACAAGACCGAAAGTCAAGCACCTCCCAAAGCTGAGGTGCTTTATATAGTATAAACTCGCGCCATGCCTTACAAATAAGCTGCATTCTTGATATCTCTGGTGTAGTCAGATAGCTTAGAATTTTTATTGTCAATTCCAAGGGAAAAATCGACAGCATATCACGTTTCTCTTTTCGACGTGCCATCTGCTCAGCGATCTTGCCGGCTAAAATTATAACCTGAGGAAGCGAGAATAATTAGTACATAGAGCACCCAAAAAGAGAAGAGAAATTGCTGACTGACCTCGATATTATCAGGTTCGGTCAAGATGATCTGTCGAGCACAAGCAAGGGCATGATCCAAGCGCCCTTCTTTGAACTGCTTTTCGATCTCACATGGTGGTGATTGAAGTGGGAGCTGATCAGCCGACTGCAATAGTACTATCAGTTAGCAGCGACATCATAGCCGTATCTTGCTTAGCATTGCAGCCTACCATATGGATGGGATTGTACTTTGCGAGTCCGCTATGCGAGCTTACCAACAATCATAGTAATACAACTGCAATGACACCCTTTAAACTTGCCCAAACCCCTACGCGTCGATCCACCTGATATTGAGACAAAAGGAGACGTAATGACCGTGCCAGACGGAAATGCAGCCGGTTGTTATTGACTGTCGATGCTGCCAAATGACGAGTTCTCGAGTGTGTCGGGTCTCGTGCGAGTCGTGCGAGAAAGCCGCGGGTCACGGCCACCTACGGGTGACAGCGATGTTGCGGCGAATGCTGCTGATTACAATGTTGTGAACCGGTATTCGGCTACATTACTTGAGCATGGGCCGATCATGTAGCTGCAATAATCCGGATTAGTCCCTTATTGCAAATACTCAATGTCATTAGTTTACCAGTGGTCACAATTAAGAGTGGTGCCAGTAAGCCTTATATCGGAGTTTCCGGGCCGACGGAGGCCGTTTAGATACAGCCCTAAACTTCATTTAATGGTTTGCTATTCTTTGTTCTCCTTCCTTGGAGTGCTATTCTGACTCTCCTACCGAAGCATATCTGTTTGTCGATATCCGGGTTCTAGTTTATACGCCGGAAATATATCAGCTAGTGCGTGCTGCTACTCTCGCGGAAATTCCCTCGATAACGCCCTATTGGTGGAACTCAGTCTTATTTCCGACAGTCGCTTTTTTTTAAATATCCACGAACGAAGCACCACCACATCGTGCATCTTGCAAAGTCGCAGTAGAAAAAGGAATGCAAAATGCAGTCTTTTCTCCAAATGCGTCGTACCAGACGGAACGTCGCAGTTCTGTGTTCGGATAATGAGAAGCAACCAAATGCCTTGAAGAACAGAGTTCAGTCGCCAGACACTCTACCCGACTCCGGCAGCTCCTCGCCTTCGGAAACGATTGATGATTATATTTTGGCCTGCGCGACGCGACTTGAGAAAGAGCCGGGATCCAAAGTCGAGGATGACATATATATAGTCAGCTGGGATGGGCCAGACGACCCATTAAACCCGAAGAACTTCAGTTTGACTGTGAAGCTGAGTACCACTCTTATTGTGGCCCTTATTGCATTCGTCGTCGGCGCTTCCTCGTCCACGGACTCTGCAGTCTTGAAGCAGAATTCCGAAGAGTTTCATGTCAGTGAAGTAGTGGGTACTTTAAGTGGCACAGGTCTGTCTTCATCCAGTTTCTCCTAGTTATCACGATATCGCGTGTGAAATTCTCGCCACTAACAAGCGAGATATTAGGTATTTACCTTATTGGATACGCGTTTGGCGCAGTCTTGGCTGCTCCCTTTTCAGAAACTTTAGGCCGGAATCTCATTTACGGCTCCACGATGTTTCTCTTCATGTGTTTTATTATGGGAGCAGCACTTGCGCCAAATGTCGGCGCTCAAATAGTACTGCGCTTTTTCGCCGGGTTTTTTGGCTCTACTCCACTAGTATGTGCTGGTGGTTCTATTGCTGATCTCTGGGATCAGATGGGTAAGACATATGCATTTCCATTGTATGCAATTACAGGTTTTGGCGGTCCGGTGATGGGTCCAGTTATTGCGAGTTATATTGGTATTGAGCTCAACACTTGGAGATGGGCTGAATGGATGAATCTGTTTATGGCGACTCTCGCTTTAATTATAATTTTAGCGTGTATGCCCGAAACTTTTGGACCGCTGATTCTGAAATGGAAAGCAAAGGAGATCCGTGCGGCTACTGGCGATGCCCGATATAAGGCCGAACTTGAGACCACACACAGAAAATTCAGCACCCGGATGAAGGTTGCTTTAACTAGACCGTTTTCTATGGCTACAGAGCCAATCATTATTCTTATGGCGCTCTATATGACAGTGATTTACATTATTCTGTTTACCTTCCTTGATGGTTTTACATTTATTTTTGATGACGTCTATGGTATTGGACAAGGTCTGTCAAGCGTATGCTTTCTTGGATTATTTGCTGGCATGCTCCTACCTTCAATTTTGATCTATCCTGTGTACAAAATTACAAAAAAGGACTTGATAAGAGTCCAAGCAGAAGGAAGACGTGATTTGGACCCTGAAGTTCGACTTTGGTTTGGCATGCTTGGAGGATCTATCTCTATACCTGTTTCGCTATTGTGGATGGGTTGGACTGATTACGTAAGCACTAAATGCTCTCTTCCAAATGTATCGCCTGCATCGCGCTAACAGATAACTTGATATAGGAAAGCGTCAGCATATGGTCGCCTCTGCTGGCTTCAGCATTATTTGGATACGGAGTTCTATGCATTTTCATCACAGTATATATGTACGTCATTGACTCATACGAGATATATGCTGCGTCCGCTCTTACTTTAGTGACCTTTATGCGATACTTGGTTGCTGGTGGTATGACAGTCGCTGGTATACCGTTTTATCGAAATATGGGCACGCACTGGACGTTGACGATCTTGGGATGCATTAGCGCGCTTCTTGTTCCACTGCCATATGCATTTTATTTTTGGGGGAGTAATATTAGGGCTTTTAGCAAGCATGCCGCTGTCAAAGTATGAGCGGGTGCTGATTAGAAGTCGTTTGGCACTTGACTCAGCATTTATAGATATAGATATAGATGCATCGTGGACTTTATAAATACTGGTGTTTCAGCAATAGCAGCTGGCCCCAGCTGTGGTCCAAGGCTGTAACCCAATCGCTCTCTACTTATGATTGTTATATATAATTTTGTAAATAGTTTTTGGGAATAATTTAATATTGGAATAATATAGGAAATAGTTGTAAACTGAAATTTAATTAATATAATCATGGAGTGTGAGCTGCAGTCGTAAATTTCAAGCATTTCTTGGCAGGGGTCTCATTGCAGCTGGGCTGCGGCGGGCAGTTTTGGTTTGCACCGCAGGACCGGGGGCAGAACTGCATTGTCGATTTCCGCTCCGCGCTTCATTTTGCTTTCAAAGTTTACTCATCAGACCCTAATTTTAGCTTATCTAGGTTGGGCGATTACTAGTATTAAGCAGCAGATCTGGGCTGTCGGGTCTTGCTGCAGTTCAGCTGATGCCATATTCTAGTGAACGAGATGCAGTCAGGAAAAGCAGCAGTTAGCTCTGAGTCTGATATCTATCGTCTCTCGGGCATTTGGCCGAATAGTGTCGATTGACAAGATATGTACAGCTGTGGCGATGGCTATGACTCCGCTGGTACTTTGCGCAATTATCGAGGCGCGTTGCACTTTCGCATGTCGACTTTCTGATCCACGATCTCTCTTGTGATTTGCGAGTCCCTTGACAGGTATACATGCCAATAAAAGCTTGTCATATGCGATAGATTATCTGTCGACACCAGAAATCTTGATATGCCGGAGTGCCTTGCATTATTTTGTCACCGGTCGTCAAATTATCTGGTTCATGAACTACCTTCCTTATCGACTTAGATGCACGTGAGAGTGAATTCTCGTCCTCGACTATTCAATATCATATATAAACGTGCTGCCATGACGCCTGCCCGATTTTTGAAAGCAGTCAATTTGGCAGTCCTCCCCGATAATCTTGATAGCGCGCCGAAGAACTGACCTGCATTGGTATCTTGGATCTCGGTAAGACTTTCCTTCTTGCTTTCCTAATCTTTGGTTTCTATGTGGGCAAATGAAACTGATGTCATACGTTTGTATTAGATGAAGGGCACTACCGACAAGCTGGCGGCATCTGTCTCCTCACACGAGATTGATGGTGTTTCTTACGAAAAGAAGCAAGCGGTCGAAGTCAATGTCACTGCTACTTTTCAACGCATTGAAGACCCCGATATTATTATTCAACAAATAAAGGACTCTGATGACTTGGAAGACATTTTTGTGGAGGATGCCGATTTCATTATTGAAAAGCTGTCCACGATGGAGTTCGACGAGGCGTTCGATGTTATATCTGATGCAGCAGACTACTTTCAAGGTGACATGAACTTTCCTTTGAAGACGATGGAAAAGATCCACAAAATGATTGCAGGACAGGACGCTTATGGAAAGTCTGAAGCATTGTACGATCTTGACGTTCGTCTTGAAGCAACTTTGATTAAATTTCATTCTCCTTATCCTGAAGTCAGATCAGTTTGCAGTCCCATTGATGATCCAACTATGCAATGCGAGACCTTTCGTGTCTATCTCATTGCCGGAATCTGGACTTCCTTTGCTGCCTTTGTAAATAATATGATTTACTGGCGTCAACCTTATTTCACCGTTTCATCGCAGGTTGTTCAGCTGCTCATCCTGCCCTGCGGTCAATTTTATTCCAAAGTCGTACCTAATTGGAAGATTGGCGTTGGGAAGTATAAGTTCTACTTGAATCCTGGACCCTGGACTTTTAAGGAGCAAATGCTGGCAACTATTATGGCCAATGCCGGTGTGTCTGTTGGAATCTTTTTGTACTACATGCCAACGATGCGGTTGGAGATGTTTTACGGCCTTACTTGGATGACTTATGGATTTAATTGTTTGATGTCCCTGTCCTGTCAATATTTTGGTCTTGCTCTTGCAGGTATCTTAAGACGCTGGGTAAAAGTTCCCCTTCCGAGAATTGATGTATTAACATTTTCTAACTCATTCAAAAGGTCATTTTTCCTGTGAAAGCTGTATGGCCCACCATTCTACCTACTCTCCAGTTGAATCGAACCCTTTTGCTTCCCGAGAAACAATCGAATATCAATGGATGGACTATATCAAAGTACAAGTTTTTCGTCATCACGCTTGCCATTGCTTTTGTCTATTTTTTCCTTCCTGATTATCTCTTCACGGCTCTTTCCACTTTTAATTGGCCCACTTGGATCGCTCCAGAGAATAAGCATTTGGCATTTGTTATGGGATCGAAGATTGGCATCGGTCTCAATCCAATCGCATCTTTTGATTGGTCTACCATCAACTACAGCTTTCCTCTTATTGTCCCGTTCTACACTGTACTGAATAGATGGATTGGAACTTTGATTGGTGGAATTATTATTATCATTATGATGTACACCAACTACTCGTATACTGGCTATGTTCCTCCTAATTTGGCTACGGTTTATGATAGATATGGTGCGACTTTCAATACCACTAGAGTAATGACTGATGGCTACTTTGATGCTGAAAAGTACGAAGCTTATTCTCCTCCATTTATCACTGCAGGGAGTTTAATCCTCAACGGTTCTGAGTATGCATTGACTACTTTTGGTTTTCTCTATATTGTCATGACTGAATGGAAAACAATCAAAGAAGCTGTAGTTGGATTTTATCGGAGTCTCCGAAACCGGAATCGGTCGGGATATACAGACTACAAAGACCCCATGTCCCAGATGATGTCAAACTATAAAGAGGTCCCAGATTGGTGGTACCTTATCATGCTTGCATTCTCTGTAGGTATTGGCCTTATTTGTATCAAATGCTGGGATACACAACTTCCTGTGTGGGTTTTTCTCGTCGTTTTGATCATCACAATTGCTCTTATTATCCCTTCGATGATGATGTATGCCTCAACCGGCTATATGTTTACCGTTTATCTCCTTGCTACTCTACTCGGAGGATATTGGGTCCCAGGTAGTGGTATCGCTTGTATATTTACTCGTGCGTTCGGATATGGCATGGTAAGTTTTTGATTTTTGGATCTCTGAACCGTGAGCCTCAAATACTAATCCCCAATGCCAGGATGAGCAAGCAGAAACATTTGTTGGTGACCAAAAGATGGTTAGTTCCTTTTTTGGATTTTGCTAGTGCATGCTTCGAAGAAATGTTATCTCTAACGAAAATTTGCAAACATCTAGGGTCATTACGCAAAAATTCCTCCGCGAGCAGTTTTTCGCGCCCAATTTATAGCAACTTTATTTCAAGTTTTTGTTTCTAACGGCGCTTGGGAAATGCTACAAGACGGTATTCCTGATCTGTGCAGCACTACTCAGGAGTCCAAATTCACATGTCCATTTGCGCATACTATGTACTCTCAGAGTTTGCTTTTGGGAGTGGTTGGTCCTCAACGAACATTCGACGCTCTTTACCCCATATTAAAGTGGGCTTTTCTGATGGGTGCATTAATGGCAGTCGTTTGTTGGGGTCTTCGTTGGTATATGCCTAAATATCTGCATTATTGGCAACCTGTGTTAATATTGGCAGGAATTGGCCGGTAAGTTCTTACCCATGCGAGCGCAATTCTTTGCTAAAGATTTCATTCAAATGCTAATATTTAATGTGCCCATATTATAGATATGGATCGAGTTATAACCTCTCATACTATACACCTGGTCTTTTTGCCTCCCTGGCATTTATGTACTATATCCGCACTAGATACACGATGTGGTGGGCAAAGTATAACTATATTTTATCCTCAGGAATTACAGCAGGTACCGCCTTTTGTGGAATTTTAATCTTTATTGCATTGCAATATCATCCAGTGAAACTTAATTGGTGGGGAAATAGTGTGAGTTCTGCTGGTGTAGATGGTGCTTTGACTGCGTCTGTGAAGGATATTCCGGATATAGGATATTTTGGACCTGAAGCTGGAACTTGGAGGTAGAGGAAGGCTTTTTTTTGTGATGTGCAGTTTGCGGGTACGTATGGCTTGCCAATACGAATGTATTAGTGTTAAAACTGATTTAGACACGCAGTTTTATGTGCTGTGCGTAAGCGCTTATAAGTTGATTCAACGTATATTGTTTTGCTTAGATGGTGACGAGCCGGAGGAGGTACGTTTCCTGATACGATAGTTCCAAATTAACGCTCTAACGGCCCTCGTTGATTACTTAACGATAATTTGGCTGTCGAGGCGACCTTTGTATGGAATTCCCTTTACTGCACTGTTATTCTCTACGCCAATTTCTAGATTTCAAGGCATCAGAAGTTCATAAAAGTGCATCTACTCAAAATTTTTGTTTCTTCTTCGTTGAATGCATCTATTCATACTGTAATCCATAAGCTGATCCTTGTAAGGAGACTGACCGTAGTGGAATTTAGCGTAATGCAGACCGTTCCTCCGGTAGGTACAAGAATATCTGATGTTAATATTTTATTGCTTTCGATCAGTTCAAATATTAAGGTTAACGTTTTGTAACTCTATCGCATTTAAAGTGAGGCATATCCGCAATGCGGCTCATTGGTCTCACCTTTCTATTTTACATTCATGCTTATTTTGTTCTTCAGTTCTTGTGTATTACGCTATTCTCCTGATTGTTCGCGATCTATGTAAGCTTCCTTGGAACATAAATGTATGCGGAGTCGTTAGTTGTCAATAATAATTATGCTATCACTTGCCCAGTTCTCTAATAAGATCAATTCCCAAAGTGCCTCCGCTTTTGTATTTCAATCGAAGATCTGTAGTTCTATGTAAATATGTGAGAACTCGCTTCACTGCTGTAAAGTCATCTTGATTATGGTTTGGGTTTTGCCTATCCAATTTTCCAACAGCATAGCTCATATCAGGTCTCGTTCTTGTTGCACGGAATAGTAAATCTCCAATTGCTTCCATGTACCTTTCCATGTACCTCGGTTCATTCACTGTCTCCAACTTCTCATCATGATTCCAACCTTCAGCCATAGGCGTGGCCATCTTCTTACTTTCTCCCATTGAAAAGCTCTCAACCGCCTCTTCTGCATATTTCTTTTGATTCCTCATTACTCCATTCTCCCCTCTTTCAATTATTAAACCAAGAAATTCTGATATTTCCCCAAAGTCGCTTATTTTGAATCTCTTTTGTAGCTCATCCATTGATCTTTTAATCTCTCCTTATCCTTTCCAGTAATAAGCATATCATCCACAAATTCAACAAAAATGTTCATATTTTCTTCTCTTTCTCTCAAATAAGTTGATGCATCACAAATGCATTTTCTAAACTTCAAATCAGTCAATACCTTTTCGAGTTCATTGTACCAACAGCGAGAGCTGCTTGCTTGAATCCATATAATGACTTTTTCAATCTATAAATTCCATCTCCTGATTTGAATCCTTTTGGTTGTTCGAAATTTCCTCCTCTAGATTGCCGTTGAGGAATGCAGTGATAAAATCCAGCTGGCGAATTTCCCAATTCATGATGACTGCTAGTCCAATAATAATTCGTTTAGTCTCCATGCGTGCAACAGGTGCAAATATTGCATCATAATCAATTCCTTCTCTCTCGCGAAACCTTTTGCCACGAATCTCGCCTTGCGGCGCTCAATTGTTCCATCTGAGTGATACTTCGTCTTAAATATGCATTCTGATTTGATTGCTTTCTTTCCTCCCTCTGAACGTGATATCATCTACTGAAGCAGAATACTATCGGCTCTCCAAGACATGCAGATAATTACGCTTGAATGGGATTGACTATAGACTTTGTCAATATTGGGAGGACAATCAAGGAGCCATTTCAATAGTTCATAACCCTGTTCATCATTCGAGATCGAAGAACTTTGCTTTGCATGCGCTCAGACTTTGTCATCAATTAAATATTGGTCATTCCTAGTCCTTACTCTAAATCTCACAAATTATGTCTTCCCCAATGATTTCGTGAATATGTCTGCAATCATTTCAGCAGCTTTGCAATACTGCAAGTCAACACCATCATGCTCGAAGAAACGAAATTGACAGATATATTTTGAAGAAATTGCGAGTTACGTGCAATAGTCATTGATTTTATTTGATTTACAGTTGATTCTTTGTATTATTGTTGCGTGAAAGGGCATATATTGTATGCGGTTACGATGGAATAGCTGCGCAGACAATTAAGTGGTGGTAAATTGATGAATGGACCAGAGTGGTCCTGTCAGCTACTATATACAAAGCAATAATAATAATAATAATAATAATCCCCACCCTAGCCTCCTACGCACTCAGGAGTGCGGAGGGCATCCGAAAGGGCATCCGATGCATCACACTCTAAGTACTAGGTCAGTCGTGAGAGGATCCATGACTAAAGCGGTCATCAATAGTTAAGGCGTGAATAGGATCCTGTATTTAAAAAAATCGATTATATTTCTTCATTATTACTGGCCATGCGCGCAGTTTCAGATAAATATAAAATAGCCCTAAATTATCTTGCCTGAAAGCTGAGCATGGATCTCCCAAGCAGACCGAGGTCTGCTGAGGGTAAGGGTATCTGCTACCCCCGGCATCATTAGTTTTACAATGTCCGATTTCATTCGGGCTAGGAAATCCTTTACTAGCCATTTAACTATTGTAGTAATTGATATATTAATATTTTTTAGTATACCATCACTATATGCAAACTGTTTCGCTTTCGCCTGCCGAAGGCAAGCCAGGGGAGGTGTACTATCCTCTCTCTATCAAAATTGACCCTCGCAGACCAACACCCACCGGAAATCAGGTATTGGTGAAGATTGCGGCTACATCTGTTAGTTTTGATCCAGAAAGTATTTCTTAGTATAATATCAGCAACTGACTTCAGTAATCTACTAGTTGAATCATCGAGATCATTTCCTACGGCAGCATCTTTATCCTGGCATCGCTTTCAACGTTACCTTAGGATCGGATTGTGTGGGACATGTGGTTGCCGTTGGATCGGATATAAATGACACGACCCTGATTGGACAACGTGTTCTAGTGTATCCTGCCAAAGGCTGGGTTGCCGATATTGCAGCACCAGAGAATCCTGCGACGTTTGCGATACTCGGGGGTACCAAGTTTTATCAAACGGGTACATTCGCAGACTACATTCTCCTTGAATCGACTGAACTTGTTAGCAATTGCCCTTCTCATCTGGACGATATTCATGCTGCAGCTCTACCGCTGGCGGGACTTACAGCATATCGTGCCGTTATTACACAAGCAAAAGTAACTTCTGGATCCACGGTTGTGATAACTGGATCCGGGGGAGGGGTAGCGACTCATGCAATCCAGCTAGCTAAAGCAGTCAATGCAAAAGTTTTCGTTACTTCGGGAAGTCAAGAAAAACTGGACTTTGCGATTAATCACCTCAAGGCCGATGGAGGCGTATTATATAGCGCGAAAGACTGGGGACGGCAGCTGAAAGGTATGCTTCAAGAAAATGGCGTCTCAGGTGGTGTAGATGCAGTAGTGGACGGATCTGGAGGAAATACATTGAGCCAGTTGCTTGGGTCTATGAAGGCTGGAGGTAGGTTCGTGAGCTACGGAATGACGATTGAACCGCGACTTGAAGTCGGCATGGGTGCTGTGTTGAAGCACATTATGGTAGGTTAATTTATTTCATCTGACTGCGCTTTAGTCACTGATTATTGGAACTCAACAGGTTATCGGGTCCACAATGGGATCTAAACATGAATTCGACGAAATGATCAGTCTGGTTGACAAATGCCGTATTAATCCTATAGTGGCCAGAACGGTTCATGGCCTTGAGAATGCGGAAGATGCTTTTGAAGCTCTGAGGGCGTCAGAACGAATTGGGAAGATTGTTATCGAAATTGCGCCACAGCATGAACGAGCAAGCATTTGAGTGCGTGTAACTGGTGCAAATGTTTTACTTTATTTGAGTATATTTATGATTGTGGATTCAAGTAGTTAACTAATCATGCATGCAGCATTATGAAATGAGGCAATGTCGACGAGCTTTTTTCATATCTAATATTACAATACCCACTTGTCAAACAGAAGATCTAAATTCCATCATTTGATCCCCACCGAAGACATTCCCTCTAGGAAACCCGTGAGGTCGTCCTTTCGCACTTCAACGACGGAGCTCTCGAAGCTATCTATCTTGACACGAGCGTGCGTTTGACTTGCAATTTCCTGAAACACAATTCCAAATGAGTTGGAAGATGTAACCTCTTCCTCATCCATAAAATCTTCCTCATTGTTTGATTCTCTGTCCGTTGCTTTGGCTGGAAGACCGACCACTACGTATGTGTCTCGCTTTTTGTCCAGCACTGCCATCACCAGTGGACTGTGTTTATCGGTCTGTTCAGATTTGCATTCATTCACCCAAGACGCCAGCCTTACTGATGTAAGCGGATTATTAAACAATTCAAGATCGGGGCCATCCTTTAGTATGACAAGGCGGAATGAGTATAAGTCTAGAACCTTGCCTTTCTCTAAGAGAGCTGTTGCTGTTCTGACAACAGCTTGCTGTATAGTCTGAGCTCGCTGCAATCCTTGTAGAAGCAGTTCGACACTAAATCAAGCAGGTCAGTAAGTCGCGATTTAGAATCCGGCGGCAAGCAAATGAATTAAACTCACTTGTCGAGAGCATCCCAAGCGGTCCAGAAATGATTGACCCATATCTCTCTAATCACGTCATCAACTCCATCACCAATGTAGTCCTTTGAAATATTCGGATTATCCATGTCTGTAACAGTGGCCTCTTTGCCGCATTCAAGCAATGCTGCGATCCCTTCGACAGCGTCGCCTGCACTAATCATTCCTCTAAATCCAAACTTGCGCACAACTCCAGTTCGAACGACGTTTCCAATTCCATTGACAGCGGCAACTGCAGTGAGTTTATCTTTCAGATCGCGCTTTAACGTGACATCGGTGTGAGTCCAACGCTCTCTAGCAATATTTAACGAAACACCCATCTTTGCCAGCATATTGTGCAACTTTTTGCGACCATCGTCATTCCAAAGGTTGAGCCTTGAAGCCACATAAGGCGAATGCACCATAGATTCGTAAAGCGACCAATGCCGCAGTAAAAACAGCCTATAATCGGATTGAAGAACTAGAGCTGAATCATCCGCTGATAGGCGAGAAACATTGACTTGAGGATTCAGTCGTAAAACTTCATCGCGCAATAGCGGAAAGAACTTTCGATAGAGCTGAGGCGAAGTTCCATCAATAGCAGTAGTACCAACAATGGAAAGCCACAGATCGGGATTAGATGCGTGACCAAGAAATGAGAGAAGAGTATATATCTGCGATGCAATAGGTGTTGAATTAAACGTCCCTCGACTGTAGTATGCGGACACTATCTCCTCAAAAGATTTCCGCAAGTCGTGGTCAGATTTTTGGCGTTGGGGTATAGGAGACAAAGACGGAGAAGAAGGAGATTTTCGTTTGCTTGAATAGGATCGTATGGAGGCTGGAGAACCTAGTACCGGATCTGGCGTAGAATTTGATTCACGATCAATACCTGAATCTATAGCTTCGCTTTCAGAGTCAAATTCGTGAGATATTTTGTCTCTATTGTATTCTGAGTGACGTCTATTGTCAGCCAGCATTTCGTCATTTTGGTCTCCATTTTCCAACGTTCCTTCTTCTTCTCTCTCATCTACCTCATCATCGTCATCTTCTTCTTCATCTTCGTCATCATCTTCTTCATCTTCTTCATCTTCTTCGTCATCTTCTTCGTCATCATCTTCGCCATCAAGCTGCAATAATGCCTGAAAAGCGTCGCGTTCCTTGTCTAGCAGACCATCAGCCACATCGCCGTCATCAAAGCAAACGATCTCATCTGATCCAAACATATTTTGTAAGTTCCACGGTCGATGACGATCAAAGACGTAAATCTTTCGACTTGGCCGCCGAGTATCATTAGTTTCCTGATTCACGCCAGCATCATTATCCACTTCCTCAGGCAGAAGATAGTCTGCCAGATCAACAAGCGCGCCACAGCCAAGAAGCACGACTGATGTAACACTATCTTCAAGCTCAGAATAATGCTTTTTCAGCTCGGAATAGCCGACTACTGGACATGTTCGGTGCGGAATAAGGTCACGCTTGAAAATGCCGGAGAGCATTCGTGCAGCGCAGAGCGCGTCGACATCGAGACAAGCGACGAATAGAACGAGACGGCACGACGTATGGGATAAGGCGGCAGCGCGCAAAGTGTCAAAGGCTTCGGCATACGAGGCTGGCGGAACATACATCGTGGAACCGCACGGGGGCGCGCGTTGTCTTTATTTGTCTGGTTGGTTGCTGTATTCCCGGGTGAATAACGAGCATCCTGGACGCGTTCGGCTTTGGAGACGCCGCACGCAACCCTTGCCCGTGTATCTTACGTAATATATGTAATTGCCTTCAACACCTAGTAGTTCTTCTTATTCGAAACCCTACAAGGATTATATACCGCAAAGTCTGAATGAGGTCAGTTGAGATGAGTGCTCGAGTAATTTAAATACAAGTAACAAGTTTATAGACTATAAACCATTCGATGATATTACACAAATGATGAACAAAAAACCAAAAAAAAGGGAACAAAATTAGAACTGATGCAGCAGTCAAACAAAATGCTAGTCGTCGAGTATACAACTCGAGAATAAATCATGACCGGAAAATCTAAACTTATAAATCAACCTAGATGAAACAACAGAGCATCCCAAAAAAATATTCATTGTTTATACAACTCAAAAAAGTCCCTAGCATCGATTGAAATATAAATATATCTTTCAGAAATGCGCGGTGGTTTTTTTAGTTCTCGACAGGCTCTACGCTCTCCTCGACTGCCGCTTCCTCGACTACCTCTGCGATCTCCGACTCTGGAGTTGACTCTCCGTTTCCATTCTCGACCTTTCGGTTCCGATTGTTATGGGATTTCTTGTTGTCATTGGTCACATCGATCTCGGATTCTTTCTCAAGACGCTCAATCTCGGCCTCAGCCTTCTGAATATTCTCAGCGGTAATCTTCTCCTGGTTATCGACGTACCATTGAATTTTCTGCTTCAAGCTCTCGACAGTAGCGGGAACATCCTCTCGGCTCATGGGAACGACGAGCGAAAGCTTGCTAAGCGAGCTAACAATCTCAAAGTTAAGCGTAAACTTCTCCTTTTCGGGCAGAGCAGCGCCGTTGGCTTTCTTCTTTCCCTTTTTGCCGACAAAGTAAGTCTCCTCATCGGCAGACTTGCGAGACAGCACCTGGGTTCCCGGAGGAGGAGCAGTATCGATAGTGCGCTTGGCCTGCGCAGCAAGACCGCTCGCACTCTTCGAACTATCGGTCGCTGGCTTGAAGCTGGGGTCAAAGTACTGCAACAGCGATTCTGCCTGTCTGATGTCATTCTCGAAGGCGGGCTCACTAGCAGCCTCGAGCTTCTGCGCAGCGCGCTTCTTCCGACGCTCGCGATCAAACTCCTCGCGCTCAGCCTTCTGGCGTTCCCATCTACGTTGACGCTCCTCCTGCTCGTACTTGCTAAACTCTTTCTTCTGCTGATAATATTCATTCTTAAACTTTCTCAAAGCATTGTAGGCCTCGTCTTTAGCCTTGCGGGCCTCGTTTCGCTTCTCCATCAAGCTGGAGCGGCTCTTATATGCCTTGTCGGACTCGGCACGAATAGCATTGAGCTCAGACATAACTGAGGAATGCTTAGCCGAAAGCTCCTTAGACTCGGAGTCTTCGACTTTTGAACGGAGAGCGGTGACTTTTTCCTTGCTCTCGGCGATCGACTGCTCGATTTCACGGACACTGGAAAATGTCTTGCGAGTCTTCTTCAAAGAGGTGACGTCACTTAGCAGACGCTTCTCCTCGACAAGTTTTAAAGTACCAGAATCAACCTGGCTCTCAAGTTTTCTAATATAGATGTGCGTTAATATTTATCGCCGTCAAAAAGCGCGCATGCAAGGATGTACTGACTTGATGTGAGAGTCCAGATCCTCTACGGACTTGAAATTAAGCTTAGCTTTAGCGGCCTGAACATCCTTGATCTAGATACAAATAAATGTTAGCCGGTCTGTAAATTACTTTCAAGAACTGCAGACAGGTTCTTACCTTTCTCTTGATGCCTTCGTCAAGCGCCTTAATTTCCTCAAACACTTTCATGTTTGCAGCACGAATTTCAGACTGACGCTGCTTGATAGCATTGAGGGACGCGCGGAGTTCTTGCTGCTTCTCATTTTGGGGCGAATCCGACGACAGGGGCTTCAATTGATTGACGTAGTATTCCTACAAGGAGATAGGTAGTTAGCATGGCGAGTTGTGACTTCTCGCAAGCAGCCCATCGCAGACTATCACTGGTCCGCGAGCGCAGCCCTCCGATAAAAGGGACTGCGCGCACTAAAAAAATCCACCAGACGGCAATTGCTTACCTGCTTGTCGCTCTTCGCCTTCAGGTCCTTCTCGAGAGCGTCGAGGCCGGACTCGAAGACGGCCTGGTCGGGCTTAGTGGGGCGGGTCTTTGCATCGGTGGCTTTCTTGGGCTCTTCGGCTGTCGACATACTGCTGCAGATAAAGAAGAGGAGAAAGAGAGGAAGAAGAGAAAGGGCGCAAGAGGAGGGGAGGACGAAGAAGGGCGGAACGAGGCTCTCGGAGCTCGAAACGTTTCCACCACGTAACTGAGATTTTTCTTTGCGCGCCTCGGCGGGCCACCTCTCTGCGTAAATCATAGTCGCGTGGCGGCGTATATCTCAGCACTGGTCGGATTTAAGGTTTCAAGTGTTTTCCTCCCAGAAGGACCAAAAACGCGAAATCTCAAAAAACTCTTTTCATCTGCTTTTAGCAAGCACACTCTCCCCTGCGTTGGTTGATATAAGATATAATATCAGCGTGATCATGGATGAGATCGAACGGCAAGCGTCAAGATTATGGCGAACATTCCGGACGGTGAAGGAAATGGTTAGAGATCGGGTATGATATGATATTTATGTCTAGTTGATTTGGCTCTTTCTATTTGCAGGTGCTGATATCGGATTCACAGGGATACGACATAAATCAGGAGGATATCGATATGACGATAGACGAGTTTCGCTCAAAGATGTGCGATACTATGGGAGCTCCGCAGTAAGTGGGCTTTGAATTTCACGGTGGCTAATAGACGCATCATGTTCTGACGACCCTGCAGGCGGCAATTAATGGGCTTCCAAGCTACTCCGACTGCCGAAGCACAAGCAAAATTCCCCGACTTGGGAAGTCTGTGGGTCGAATTCTGCGATGAAGCAGCGGTTGGTATTAAGACCATGCGCCAATTCTGTCTTCACATCATGGAGAAATCATTCACAAGCGGGATCTTTATCTATCAGACCTCCATCACTCCTTCGGCAAATAAGATGCTGCCAACAGTAGCTCCCGCGACGATAGAAACATTTCAAGAATGCGATTTGCTTGTTAATATTACTCACCATGAGCTGGTGCCGAAGCACATTCGTATGTCATCTGAAGAGAAGAAGCTATTGCTGGAGAAATACAGACTCAAGGAAAGTCAGCTTCCTAGAATTCAACGGGAAGACCCGGTTGCTCGATACCTGGGTTTGAAAAGGGGTATGGTTGTGAAGATCATTCGACGAAGTGAGACGAGTGGGCGGTATGCGAGCTATAGGATATGTTTGTAGAATAATGATAATAATAGTATATCTGTGATTTAAGAATTTTTACAAGTTACCTGGCAGGCCTCTCAAGAGAATATAGCTCTATAGTATTTACATGATGAGCACGCTGCATGCGAGCTATCTTAATTTTCCAAAACTCCTGCCGATTGCGCCATTTCCCTGATTAGGATCTCGATATCTAGCGCCTTTCTAATTGCAGATACGGGAATCCCCTTCCATCCCAACGCACTTGCGTACTCCATCAGTCGTAGATACTTTTCTTGAGTACGCGGCAGATCTGCCTTTGTAGCCACAATCAATTTCTTCTTACCATCCATTCGCTCCGGCCCCAATTCATTAATCAGAACTCTCAAGTCGTCAGCAGGATTCGGACTATCGAGTCCAATAACAAAAACTAAGCCTGACGTGCGCTCGATATGCCTTAAAAAATCAACGCCCATACCGCGATTCAGATTAGCGCCGGCGATGATTCCAGGGATATCAGCGACAGTGAAAGATCCGTCGGCTGAGGCAACATCGAGCGAGATAGTTCCAACCGACGGCGCCAATGTAGTAAATTCCCAGTGACCTATTCGAGGTCTTGCATTTGAAATTGCTCGCAAGAGCGTGCTCTTGCCCGCATTTGGAAGACCTACGAGTCCTAAATCTGCAAGTAGCTTTAGTTCGAATCTGAATACTCCTTTAAGACCGGCTCGGCCTTTTGTAGCAAATCGAGGATTTCGAATGTCGTCTGTATGAAAATGCCGATTGCCTAATCCGCCACGGCCACCTTTTAAAAGCAAAACTGGCGGTCCTGGCTTAGTGAGATCGATTCCATACGGTGGAAATGCGTCCTGAATTTCTTCAAATCTTTCTTGCGAGCGATCATCTAAAACTTTTCTCTTTACTAGATCCTTAAAAAATTTCCTGCCTTCGTTTAATTCTCGGTATCCGGTCGTGTGTATCCAGCCTTGACCAGCTGGATCGTTATCGCGTTCAAGCGTAGTATCCGGTATTAATGTTATGTGCGTGCCCACCGGCACCCTGATGATTAAATCCTGCCCATTCTCGCCATCCATTTGCGACGGCCGACCGGCGCGTCCATCTTGAGCTACCATTGTTTTTCGTAGTTTATGAAGGGAACTTTCGCCTTCAACTGCCTGCACATAGATGCTGCCTCCGTCACCTCCGTCACCTCCATCAGGAGGTCCTTTTGAGCGACCAGCTTCTCTAAGGAATGTCACATTACCATTGCCTCCGGCTCCAGAGCCTAAGGTCAATACCATGATATCGGTGAATTGGGTCTCTGTCCGCCGCAATGGCTTCTTACTATGATTCCTCGACGGAGAAATTACCTCTGTATTTGATTTATTTGTCGTAAGCGCCCCCGTATTTGATCTATTTTTAATATCGGCCGACGTCGGTATATGCTTTAGGTGGAAGTTGTGACTGTAGAGCTTCTCATCCGGAATATCCTGCACAATATCAGAGATGGCGCCGGCGGTTGGATCTTGATCTTTAGTAGACGAGCGCGAATTTGGTTTCGGCTCCTTTTCAAGGGGATATGCAATAAATTCATTTTCCGGCCTCGACAAAAGATCGCGAAGCGAAGGACTGGGATTATAAATCTGATCATCGTTTGCTGCTGTTTTTGGAGAACGTTTGTTTAATATCCTGGGAGTCGTGGCAAAAGTCCTGCTGAAAGCACGACGACTAACACAGCAAAAGCTGCTGCACCGTAAAAGCTGTCGTTGCATTCTAAACCGATATTCTAGATGTAGAATGCTGAGTAGGACAAGCGTGAATGCGTGCGGTCTGCCGGATGTAATTGCGATTTTGAAATTAAAGAGAAATAAAAATCGAAAAATTAGTGCGCGCGGCTCATCCATCTCGTCGCGTAAACGTATTATTAGATCAGCTGCTGATATCAACGTCAATCTCCCTATTCCTGCATCTTTCAATCATTATCAGGTACAGTATACATCGAAAACATACAAGAGCTTTTTTTTATTCATACACGACACATGGTTAAACAGCTCAAGTGGCGCTTTCTAGGAGTTCTGATTCCATCAACAATCATCGCCGTCCTCGGCCACGGCGGAGATTATTTCATTCTCAGAAATCGCATCAGCGAGTCCGAGCTCTGGTGGCATCGCGTTCGAGTTGGACTGATTTGGTTTACATATGCGCTTGCTGTATTCGTTCCGCCTGGATCTCCTCCTCGGCCTAAATTTGAGCCGGACGAGGACCTAGCGAAACTGTGCACATTCTGCAAGAAATGCAATGCAGTGAAACCACCTCGGGCCCATCACTGTCGCATATGTAATACTTGTGTGCTGAGGATGGATCATCATTGTCCCTGGACGAATAACTGTGTCGGTCACCGGAATCTACTTCACTTTACGCGGTTTGTAGCCTGCGCTGTCTGGGGTCTTTCTACGCTGCTACTCACTCTCTGTGGTCGGATAGCCGATCTGTGGACTTTTCGGCATCGACCAATGCTGGATTCAATGATAACAAAAACCGAATTAACCGCTACTTTGATTTTAACGCCAGCGACCTTGCTAGTGTGGTTTACTTTGGGAATATTGCTTATTAGAACTATTTGGAATTTGTGCATAAATGCTACTTTAATCGAAAGCTGGGAAAAAGAACGCGTTGAAGGGCAAGTGCGTCGAGGACGGTTACCGCCAGATATTGGCGACTTCCCATATGATCTTGGAAGTCCCGTGGATAACTTGCGAGCTTCTTTGGGCCCGATTTCGTTCTGGTGTATTCCGTTTTCAGAACCTACGGGAGACGGCATGCATTTTGAGATGATTGAAGAAGCTAATATCGAGAAACCGTGGCCACCTGCTGATCCTGACGAGATACCAGCATATCGATATAATGAGAGGACTTTGCCGCCTCAGAATACAGTATACAGAGCATCTTCATCGGGAACGGGCTCGGGACAACGACCGTTTTTCAACGAGCGAGCAAGTACAATGTTAGCGAGCACTCAATCAGAGCCCGAGGCTGATCACGATGGCTCTGATTCCGAACCAGATGAAGGTGCATCTGCTGAAGATTATTGGAGGAAAGATAAGTGGCAATCATGGGATGGAGACAGGTTGGAGGATTTTGGAGTCGACGCTGATGCGGAGGCTTTATATATGACATTGTCTGCAGACGGCAAGTTGGATGAGGATGATGTTCCGCTTGGTATAATTAAGCGAAAATTGAATGTTGCATGATTTGTGTTGTCGAATTTGTCTAGACTGCTTTTATATATTAGAAATTACTGCAGTCACTTATATTAAGCGCGATTCACGCCACGTAATAATTTAGTCACCAATTAGAGTTGTAAACAAGTCGCGTCGAAACATTGCCCGCACCGCAACAAATTCGCGTCTCTCTCGCAACATTAGTTGTTGTCACAATCTCTAAAGATATGGACGTGGATTCTACTAATACAATGCCAACGCGTACTACAGTCGACGCTTCTTTAGAGGCAGCAGCAGCAGCAGCAGCAGATGATAATCGAGCACAATCAATACGCCATCAGCGATTGATTGAGATATTTCAGAGATCGATTGCGGCTAGCACTAAATCGCTTACATTTGAAAAGTTAGCACAATGCTATCCTTATGTTTCAGAATATGGAGCAGCGGGATTACGAGAGGCGATGAATCAGGCGATGAGATTTTGGGATACTAGTTCGATGGTTTGTCAATTTTTGATTGTTGTTTTGCGTTCTCGTGATCGGTTTCGGCTAACTACTTTTTTATTGATGGCATAGAGAGAATTTTATGCGATTTTAGAGGAGCGTGAGGTGGCAGCTAAGCTCTCGGAACTGGACCAGCTTATTATCGAAGCACGCAGCAGGAAACAGCAACAAGAAGCGATATCAGATACTGATGACACACGACCGTCGGCTGAAGTTACGATGGGTTACGACAAACAAGTTTATGTGGAGAGTTTGACTCCGGAGGATATTGTGAGAGCACATCTGGTACCAGTTAATTTGAAAGAGGCAGATTCTCTGGAAGAGCGGATACAGGAGGTATTTAAGGACCTGCAATGAGACGCTACAGATGAGATTGTCTATTAACGATTTTAAAAACCATATAGGTCCAGTCTGCAAACAAGATCCTATTGCGTACAGTTGAGAATCAAGAGAAAGAGATTGCAGAGCTCTTTGGCACAATAACGAAATCACTCGGTGATCTAAAGAAGGTACATAAACACATATTGATAGTCTGCTTTGCTGGTTGTCTACATACTAAATAAATGAATCTATGCAGGCATCGGATGAAACAGCAGGTTTGCCTGATCAGGAGGAGTTATTTAAGAGCATAGACGAGATTAATAGCCTAATTGCTCGGTGAATAGGTCAGTCGATCTACAACAATAAGATTCTAATAATAATGAGAATGAAATCGTGAAATTTTAGTGCACATCTCTATACAAGACTTAAAAGTAGATGCAACCATAGACAACTAGGAAGATGATGATAAAATATCAAAAAAACGCCAAGTATTAAGAACAAAAAAGACGATTATCGTAAAAAAAATTATTAAAAGTCGTAAAATATGTGGCGTAATATAATACAAAAGAGAAAGCAAAAAAAAAAGTACGAAGCCAATTTAACAAACTTCTAAACATGACAATAGTTCAGAAACTTTTGTGTGGATTACTGCACTATCGCGATGATTAATCGCGAGGGAGATCATAATAGTATCGTCCATCCATCCGTGATAATAATCGCTGATAAGGTTATTCTCCGGAACCGTGCTTCTCTTCTTTGCAGTAACATAGCCAGCTCCAGGAGGGGCGACGGCAGTAGACGCAGTAGAGTGACTTCGGAAGTGCATGTGATCCCATGCGATCTGGGTAGTAAATACCAAATCATGCTCATCTACGCCCGCGTATTGCAATGACGAACTGCGTGCCAAGATTTCAAAAGGAGCCACGGGAGACATGACAACCAGATGGCGATTATAGTGAGCATTATTGAAATCCTCGTACTTTACATGCATGATTGAGATCAGGACCGTGTTTTCAATCGTAGGCTGGCATGGATATTCGCAGAGAGTGAGACGGAGCGAGTTCGTGGCTTGCTCGATTCGCGTGCGTCGGTTTTCGGGGTCGGAGTAGGTCTTGTGAAGAGAGGACAGACACTGGGGAAGAGGGATATCTGCGACGAGATTAGCCGCCGCAGAGCTCTGATCCAGTGTAGTCATGTATCTAGGCTCGAGATTCTGCTGGACATGGATCTGGCTGCCTGGATCAAAAAGCAAGAGATAGTCCTTTTCGAATTCGCGAGGAGATATTTGCCGCGGTAGAGGTACAAGATTAGGAAATCGAATTGGAGAAGCATTCGAGTCGATTTTCATTTTGGAGGATAGATTAGGAACCAGGGCGCGCAAATCAACAATATACTGCGACACGCAAGTGCCTTCGGCACTGGAGCCGACCATTAAGAGCGGTTCACCGAGCGGCGAGAAGAACACGCGCGGATCAATGAAACCAAGAGTCTTGCTGTAATCAAACATATCAGAGCAAGCGCCGGCCTGCGATAACGCTACTGCAGGCAACGGCAGCTTAATGGCGGCTTCTCGGCACTGCACAACTTGATGATTGTCAGAAATCACCCAATCCATCTCGCAGTAGACAATCTCGTGCTTGCCGGCCGGCTTTCCATTCGCATCCATAGGCGGGCTCTGCTGCGAGAAGCCGATGTAGGGATGCACGGCGCCGCGCGGAAACGGCAGCAGATTCGGGTTGAATCGCACGGGAGCCTGGTGACCGAACGCGGGATTCAGATGGCGCAGAACGGTTCGAGCTGCGACTCCGTCGAGACCGGCGGCGTTTGCAATCACATGGGGCGCGGTGGCCGGCGAGGAGTGGCAGATCGAGAGCAGGGTGCGCAGAAAGGGCTTGTGGTCGTATACGAGCGCTTGCTGGGCGGATGCAGCGGAGGGCGATCCAGATTTAGGACGAAAGCTCGACAGACGAGCGGCCGGGACTAGGTTGAACTGCGCAGGCTGGCGGAAGGAGGAGGAGAGGATGGTGTAGATGACGGTCGAGAGCAGGAGGATGATGGCCAGCGAACGCACGACGCCGAGGCGAGACCGCCGAAGAAGCAGGACCGTCATGTCTGCGGAGAGGCGGCGGACCCAGCGATACAGCGACACGGCGGTCCGGCGGGGGGCTGGGGAGCGGCAGGCAGGAAGCAATTAATAGGAGGCGAGCAGCCAGCCAGAGGTTTAGCGAACACAAGGGACCACGCCAAGTCCCGGCAGCGAAAGTCAAAACTGAGTACGCGAAACAGGGTTTGCGACCCGGTACCCGTCCAGGTTGGCGGCCAGACGATCGCACGCATGCTCGCCGCCGAACTGGAACCCCGTCGGCCTGCTCCGCTCTGTTCTGCTCTGTTCTGCTCTGTTCTGCTCTGCTCTGCTCTGCTCGGCCTGCTCCTGCTCTGCGTGCTCTGGCAGGACCGCGCTGACCTGCCGGGCCGCGGGTTGGTTGCGCGGGGGTGGGTGCTTCAGAGCTCGCTAGTAGCTTGCATTAGCGAGCTCTAATTTACGGTTTGTGAAACAGCGCAAATCTGGATGGTGTTCTGGGGACTGCCGCACGGCTGGCCGCGCCAGGCTGTCTGTCACTTCTCACTTTCCCGCTCGCGGATTAATCGCGGTGCAGGACCGCTTCCGAAGGCCGCTCGGACGCGCTGGCGGAGGGCCCGAGGAAGACCAGCACCGCGTCCGCGAGCGCGGCCGGTTCCACGACGATCGGCCGTAGCAGTGTGCTTCGGGCCAGGCATGCCGCTCGTTATCGCAAACGGTCGTCACCAACGGCAGAGCTGCTGCTGCTGCTGCTGCTGCTGCTGCTGCAGGCCCGCTTTGTCAGAGAAGAGTCATGCTGCCATTCGACGATCTTCTGGCGGTCGCCTGCAATTAGCTTCTATGCTGCCGCAGCCGCCCAGACAACAGACAGCAGACAGCAGACAACAGACAGCAAACAACTGCTCCTCCGACAGTGCGAGCGGAACAATGGTCCGATTGTTGCTGTTGCTGTTGCGGTTGCTGTTGGCGCAGGCGCTTTTGTTGCATTGCTATTATTGCCGTTTTGCCTTGGCCGTTTGCGGACTACCGATAGCCGGCTAAGCACAACGGCAACGACCACACGACAACGGCCGCTGCCTAGACAGATGCGCGATATATAACGTTATACGCAAGCACTATCTGGCTGGTTGACGGATGCAGTTGACAGCCGATATCTGTTCGAGCTGTCGCCTGGTGCCATCCATGCACGAAGCAGCATCCGCCGTCCATCCTGCGCGGAGCAGCTGATGCCTGGCCCTGACGACCGACAGGAAGACGTCTGGCGTATCAGTCAGTGGCTTATAACGGCGGTCGTCGTAGCAAAAAAAAAAAAACCGTGGCGATAGCAATACAGTTTGAAGTCAGCCATCACTAATTGGCCGCCGACTTCATCGTACGACCTTTTTTGGGCTGCAGCAATATGCTTTTCACGTGCCTTCCCCCCTTTGGCTCATTCCAGGAATCGGGATGCACACAAAAATCGAACCCGTCACAAACTGCCAACGTGCAGTCAGCTGATGCGTCTACTGTGTACGCAGCTCTGTCGCGGCGGAGAGCAGCAGAGAGAGTGCGGCAGACAGTAGACCAAGCGATGTCAGACCTTCGTCCCGCGTTTTCCGCGCATCGACAAGACGCATCCGGAAAACGCGGTCTCGCCTGAAAAATCTCATTCTGTCTGCTCTTCGTCGACCTGTAAATCAAAGACTCATCATACCCATATTTACGACTTGCCGCCTTTCAAAACAGCTGTCGCGTGGGAATTGGTGGTTTTGGTACGAGCCCCTGCGGCCGCCCCGCTTTTGACCTGTGGTTCCTCTCGTGAGCCGGGATAGCTCTTCCCCACAGACCTACCCGATGCCCGTCCGCAGTAGACCATGACGCTGCCGCTCCGCCATCCGTCGTCCGAGGCAGCTGCAGCTGCTGCAGCAGCGGCGGCGGCGGCGGACGAGGACCAGTACGCCGCCGCCACCGCGCTCTCGCAGTTCACCGCCGTAAACTCCGCGCTGCGTCCACACTCTACTGACTCTGCGCCGGCCTCGCTGCAGCATCTCCTCCTCCCGCCCCCGATTCCGCCTGCCGCGTCTCCCACGCATGCACATCCAGAGTCGCCGCTCTCGAACGTGTCTCCTCCGGGCAAGGCCGCCAAACGCGCTCGCAAGCTGCACACCGAGCGCCAGCGCGTCAGCAGGGCATGTGATAGTTGCAAATTGTGCGCTGCGGTCTGATGATTGTGATAATTATGTTCCCCCCGGGCTAATTCAATCTGTAGGAAGAAAACCCGCTGCAGCGGTAATAGGCCTTGCGTTAGATGTGTCCAGCTCTCGCTCTCGTGCAACTTTCTCGCAGAATATCATCGTGGTCGACCTCCGTCTCCCGAGTGGAGTGGCATGGCTAGTCCGGCAACAGCAATCTCTACTCAGCCACAGCGGCAAGCAGCGACTCCTCCGTCAATATATCAACCTAAGCGCTCGTCACTATCGATCGATACTATCTGCAACGCTGAAGATGTGGCGAGCCAAGACGACCCGGAGTATATTCGAAATCTGCAAAATCAGCTCACCGAGGAGGCCGATATCACCTCGAATTCGACTCGCAATTCTCCAGAGCCGTCTCAGACAGATTCGCTAGGCCAATATGTCGGCTCATCATCCGGCGTAGCATTTATTATCCGTGTTCAGCGTAGGCTTCACGATATCGACTATCCAAACGCTAGCTCTTCAATTCTCACATTCGGAGACCCTGCGCTGCCCGACTATAACTCCAGCTGCTTTATTTTACCCCCCAAGACGGAGGCAAAGCAAATGCTAGACTTTTATTTCTCTTATGCAATGCCTACTTACAGATTCTTACACCAACCTACGGTCGAGGAGTGGTTTGACGAGTTTTATGCCTCGTTCGACTCCCTAGAGGTGAAAGAAGGCATGCATGAGCGCAATGCCATCATCATCTTACTCCTCGCTCAAGCCAAAAAATATCCCTCTGCATACAAGAGCGATAACTACGCCGATAACAGTTTTGTATATTTTCATGCTGCTGAGCGCCAACTTAGTACCGAAACCGGTCGGCCACGGCTAACTAGCGTGCAAGCTCGACTATGTCAATGCTTCTATCTGCTATGCTGTTCAAGGATAAACCATTGTCGAAGCTTATTTGGTACTATTGCGCATTTGATTCAAGCTCTTGGCCTCCATCGACGGCAAAACCAGGTTGGCGCCGCTCATGTCGACTATATCGAGCAAGAGAGCCGCAAGCGGGTGTTTTGGAGTGCTTACTGTCTTGACAAGTATTTAAGCGCTGTCCTGGGTAGACCAAGCATTTTCCATGATAATGACATTGATCAAGAATATCCGTCTCTTGTGAATGACTGCGACTTGACTAAACGAGAAATGCGGTTGGAGAATTACAAGACGGTAAATTGTATTATGCTTGCACCTGTCTTGCATGCAAAGCTTGTTCGCATGCTGTCTGGAATTTTACGAGATATATACAGTATTCAAAGACTAAGCAGTGCCGATCGAATCGCCTACGGCAAGAAGTATACAAGCGATTTAAAATCTTGGTACTCGACCCTTCCGGCATTTTTGGACCCTGCTCGTGTGCAACCTTCACTATTAATGACTTTACTGCAACGTCAGAGTAGGATGCTCTCTTTAGCCTATGCGCATTCATTGATCTTAGTCAATCGTCCGTTCTTGCTATCCAGTTTTGCATCATTAACCCCCGGGAAGTATGGCTATACCGAAAGTCAGTTTGACACCGACCATGAAGCTGGAATTCAAGAATGTCTCTCAGGCGCGATTATTGTCGTCAATATTATCAATGACTTGTTTGATACTCGTCAAGTCTTCTCTGCATTATGGTTCACGCAGTATGTTACATTTTGCACTGTCGTAGTGTTGTATGTGTACACTATCAGATGCCGATCTGAGGGCCGCGGAGGATGGCAAGAGTATTTTGAAGCGGCGCAGAAATGCCAGAGACAGATTTCAAGTGCGGCGAAGGAGAATTCTCTTGCTCAGCGATATTCAATTATTTTGGAAGAGCTTCGAATTGAAGCCATGCGAGCGGCGCGACAAGAAAGTCCAGTGAAGGAATCAACATTTCCACAAGATGTCAAAGAAGTGCCGGTCGCTTCTGAGCTACAAAAACAACTACGGGCGCAAACTCAAATTCAATCCCTTGCAGAGCAAACCAGTCATCAAAATCCACAAGTATCTGGCAGTGCAAACTCACAATTAATGTCGCATGAGGCTATGCTGAATGCTGAAGATATAGAGTTGGCTTCGACCTTGGAAGGATATCCGCCGCGGTTGATTCAGGACTTGACGAGTTGGGAAAATTTTGATACTCTGGTTATGGATTTTTTGGGTAATAATAGTTTTCCGTTTGAGCAATGATTTTGTATTTATAGAGAGCAAAAACAAATAATATCCAAAAGTGCGTGTGACATCATCATTCGTCAGGACGAAATGAAGATCCACCGGGACGCGCAAGAAATCGCCTTCTTCGAATATTATTATATTGCGAAGCCTTTATTTTATTTTTCTCTGTGAAAGTCACATCACCCGCGATTTGGCACAATTTGCCTGATTGGGCAGCGATCGTCGAGATTTGGGTACTATAAGAAGATATCACTGTCCTCGGTGTCCACACCACCACATCTCGTCCCACATTCTGCCCTTGTACACCTGCACTTTTATTATTATACTATAACTCATAATGGGCGATTTTCTCAAGAACGTTACCGGAGGCAGTGGCGCCAACCAATCCAGTTCGCAGCAGAAGCCGGACTCGGGTGGCAGCGGCCAGGAAAAGTACATCCGCAAGGGAGTTGACGCGATTGAGAGCCAGCTTGGAATGGACCAGAAGAACGAGAGTCAGGCTGAGAAGGACAGAGACTCGAAGATCACGAGTGCTATCTCGGATCAGATTTCGGGACATAAGAAGAAGCAGCAGCCGGGCGGTGCCAGCACCTAAATCGAATTATTACTATTCAATGGAATATGCAGATAGAAGGAGTTATCCGAATGTGTTGATCTTAAAATCTATGAAACTAAGTTCTTGTGAGAGAAGATGTGGCTTTATTTCTTGAATGACGGTCTACACAATTGACTACTTTTGCTTATGTTTTGCTGTCACATCGCGTCGAATGTATATTCTTAAATCTTTAACTTGCTCAACTCTTTCTTTGTATTTCACCCCCAATTGCGCCTTCCACGCGGCACTGCACCTCATCTGTGGATCTTTGAGTGGGGCGGTCCGGGGAGTGAGTGCGCGGCGCAGAGTGGCGGCACGTGCGGCGATTGGGGGCGGCGGCTGCTTCTGGAAGGTTGCTGCTGTTGCTCCAAACTTGATCGCACCGCGCTCAATAGGCAGATTTGTGCTGATAGGTAGTCCTATAACGATAATAAGAAACAAAAGCAGCGATACTTGACCGGACAATTGTCGTGTTGTATCGGTGCCTATCTAATGTGTGACGAGCGAGGACGCCCTTCTTCCCCGTGCGGCCTAGCGCCAATTTGCCAGGCACGCGGCTCCGATTTCCAAGATCTCAGGGTCTAATCAGGCCTATAAAAGCAATCCCTCCTCCGATCCCTGCCCTTCTTCTTCCGCATCCTACCCTACACACTCACTCTATTCTTCTCTCATGTCTTTCCTTGGAAACCTCACCGGCGGCGACGACAAGAAAGGCTCCGGCCTCTCCGGATTGGTATCCCAAGTCGAAGGTGCGCTCTCCAGCGCCGGCTCCAGCGCCGCTTCCGGAGCGCAAACCGCAGGCGAGACCGCCTCTAGCACCGCTTCTGCAGCGGGTGAGACGGCATCTGCTGCTGCTTCAAAGACGAAGGAATACGTCGACAAGGGAATCGGTCTTGTTGAGAAGCAATTTAATATTAAGAGCGATTCGTCGCGGGATGATAAGATCTCGACTAAGATTGCGGAGCAAATTGACTCGCGCTGGGGAAATAAGGAGTAATTTCAGTGCCTGTTACTTTACTATGAGCAATTCACGAGGAATTTGTATGATTAATTATCAATGAGAGACCGGGGTGGAGAACGCTAAAGTAATCGATTCGGCTTGTTTTGGCTTTAGAACTAGATTTACGCAAATCGGAATTATAGATGTGCATTCATCACTACTCCTCTGCATACGCCAATTGCTCCATTGGATCTGCATCCTCCGGCGGCGGTCCGCTCACAGCATGCCGCTCTTCCTCTGCCGTACTTGTAATCTCCTCCTTCGTCTGCTTCCGAGCAACCGTTTGCGCCGCAATAAAGTTGATGTCGGTGTTGTACTGCGCTTGAACTGATCTCTTAATCCGTAGCATCTCCTTGAACGTTTCCTCATCTCCATTCAAGACTTCAAATTCGTGCCACTTGTCCCAGTACCCAGGATGCAATCTCGGATCCGCAAACTGACTGCCGTGAATATAAACCGCCCGTGCGCGATCGATTTCTCCTAACTTGCGTTCCATATCCGCAAAATCAATGCATAGCAAGCGACATTCTGCATCAGATAGACTTTCGATCGCGCGCTCATAGATCGAACGAGTGGCTGGTAATCCGTAAATGCTCGCAGTTTTCTGAATGAAAATTTTGTACATCGTCGACCGATCTTTCTCCGACACGCGGCTTGTAGCTCGATCATAAATCTGCATCGCGTTCTTTGCTAGCCCACGAGTTTCCTCTAATTCACCGTATAATAAAAATAATGGCTTTGCAAATTCGGATGGACACTTTTCCAAAGCTTGCTCGAATAAATCTCGTAATCGCTCAACGTTCAATTTACGCTGCATCGCTTTTGTGAGATATAAGTTCCACAGCTCAAAAGCAACTGGATAGCTGAACTGCTCCACTCCTCGTTCGTAGACCTTGAATGATTCTTCAAAATACTTGTTTTCCTCGAGGAAGTTTGCGCAGTTTACAACCGTCAGCGGAGTCGCAATCCTTAGCTCAAATATGCGATCGTAGACCGCACGCGTGTCGTTGACCGTTCCCACACTCTCAATTAGATCGACGTAGAACGACCATAATTTCATGCTTCGATGCAGTCTTTGCTGAGCAGGAATTGACTCATCAAAAAAGTCAACAGTCGACCGCTTTGGACCTTGAGTGGCTTTCGACATCAGACTAACCGCATTATCAAATTCTTCAGCACGCAATAGCATTTCAGCATATTCGATATAAAGATCCGCGAGCTCGTTGGCTGACTTAAACGGAACATTGAAGCCCTTTTCAAACACCATCTTAGCTTGATTCAGATCGCCAGCTTTTTCGTAGAACTTTGCATAATTTGAAAATAATTGGTATAGCTGTCCAACTGTGGCTTTCTTTGGATTTACAGTCGCAATCGCATCGGTGTATGTCTCGACAACTTGCTTCACATTAGATCCCCATAATCCAACTCGCTTTTCCCATTCCAAAACATTGTTTGGATTTTGTCGCAGTAGGACATCGCTTATTAAAAATGGACGACGATCCATTAGCTGCTCAAACTTCATCATCCGGATGTCTAACTCGTCATCGACATCGGGGCCTGGATTCTCCGAACCAGCTACTTCCATTAATTGAGACATCGTCGACTCTTCAAATTCAACATATGCATCAAACACTAAAATAAAGTCACGAACTGTCATCACTGAAGTAATTCCTTCTTCAAACACATCTCGAGCACTCTCAAAATCACCAATCGCGATCTTATACATTGCAAGATTAACCCATAGCTTTCCACGCTGATCTGAAAATTTTTTGATTCCTGATCTGATGATTTTCTCGGTATCGATAGGCATGCTGCTGCTTGAATTTCTGTAATGGTCACGGATATTTCGAGCAAAGTGGACCAACAGATCAGTCAGTTCTGCCCAGATTTGAAATTGACTCTTTCCATTCTTTGATACAAATTTAGGTGCGTTCAGTAACTTGATGTATTGCAGAGCCGCTTCAGCATGGTAATCAAGATCAACCAGCACTTGGATGAAATCTTCAATATCTTGTGGTTTGTATTGCAAGTATCGTTCGTATATTTTTATTGCTGTTGGCCCTTTTACTGATTTTGCAAAGTCAAGGTATAATGGCCAAATTCGGTCATGTTGGGTTATTGGCAGGGCCCGAAGAGCGCGATCGAATGCTCTACGCGTCTCCGTTACGCAGCATTGCTTCATTAAGAAATGAAGATAGTCGAGCCAGATCCGAGGCATCTACAAATCAGGTCAGCAGATATAAAGCATAAATATCAAACACAAGATCATACTTTACTAAGCATCATAAGCGCTCGTTCGAAACATTCGTTGACTTTCACGTAGTCGTCCTCATACTTTGCTGGATTTATCCTTTGCAGATGCTGTACCCGCAGATCCAGATACATTTTCCACACCTTGTACGAACGTCCTAGAGTGCGACATGCTCTCTCTAGAATGAAAACCCGCTCGTGTATTGCTGACTCGGACTTGTGTTCGATGTATTTCAGCCATGGGGATAGGCTCTGTGGGTTACGAAGTACGTCTCGCTCGTAAGTAATATCGGCTTCAGAAATCAAATAAAGATCTAGCTTTGTAGATAAGGCAGGCACGCCTGATGTGTCCGGCATTTCCTTCTTCTGAATCCTCTTTCTTGTCTCTCGTTAGCAGATCGTTTTGATTTGGATATATTTCAATTTGGAATTTATTTTCTAATAAATAACAAACGTCCTGGAAAACGCTGCTTTAGATACGGCTCTAACTGCAGTGTCGTCGGGCGCACAGGGCTAGGCTGCTCACGGCCAGGATCTTTATCTTCGCCGCACATTGACCAACCCAGGGTAGCCAACACTTTTTGTCCTTCCATAGTGACAAATATCCCTGCTCCGCCCATTCTCTATTTCTCTATAAGCATTAATACAGCGCAAACATGTCTGGAGCTGCCAACAGGTACGGACACTCTTTTTTTGCTTTTCTATCTTCGTCAATTGCGCCCTCAATGACCGCCCAAACTTGGGCACGGATAAGGACCAATCTAACTCGAGAGACTTGCAGAGAGGCGGTTTTCCCGACCCGTATGACTTTGACCCTCATGAAGGGTAAGCTAAAAGGCGCTACTGTCGGACACAGTTTATTGAAGCGCAAGTCCGAGGCTTTGACTGGTCGTTTCCGTGAAATTACCCGCAGAATTGATGAGGTGAGAGAATCTTGGTTATCAGTTCGATGAGGACGTGCAAATCGTAATAGGCTCTAATCTACATATGCGAATCTAGGCTAAGCGGAAAATGGGACGCGTTATGCAGGTTGCTGCTTTCTCGCTCGCTGAGGTCACTTATGCTACCGGTGACAGCATCGGATATCAAGTCCAAGAGTCGGCTAAGAGCGCTCGCTTCCGCGTTCGTGCCAGGCAGGAGAACGTTTCGGGTGTCATACTTCCTGCTTTTGAGGCTTACTACAATGAGGAGAACAACGGTACGTTAACAATTGAGATTTCAAGCACGATGAAAGCAGTTGCTAATCAGGCCGCGTAGATTTCAAGCTCACTGGTCTCGGACGAGGTGGACAGCAAGTTCAGAAGGCGAAAGAGGTCTACTCTAAGGCTGTTGAGACTTTGATTGAGCTCGCTTCTTTACAAACTGCCTTTGTTATTCTTGATGAGGTAATTAAGGTCACCAATCGTCGTGTCAACGCCATCGAACACGTTATTATTCCCCGTACCGAGAACACTATCAAATGTAAGCTACTCGATTTATTTTACCTTTAGCTGGCTTGTATTAACGAAAATGTGCAGATATTAACAACGAATTGGACGAGTTGGAGAGAGAAGAGTTCTATCGTTTGAAAAAGGTTCAGGACAAGAAGCAAAGAGATGCTGCTGCTTTGGACGCCGAGATGGCTGCTACCAAGGCTGCTCAGGCTGCTTTGGAGGCTGAGGAAGGTCTTGCTCCTAGTGCATTGTCTGCTCCTGAGGACTTGACTGCGGACCACGATGATGATATCATTTTCTAAAAAAGGGGAATCAATTGAGTTTTCATTTGATTATATTGTTTTTGATTTTGATATGACGGAAAGCATAGGTAGTAGCTGATTTCGATTGCTATATTTGTAGCTTTACGGCTTTGCGAGCGTGTGCGGACGGCTAATAGTCTAGGAAAAGAGCTATTACATAACTACTTTTTATGATTTTGTGGTTTGTGGTTTGTGGATTTTGGATTGTAGCATAATTGTGTTAATAAAGTAATATATTACCAAAATCTTCAGTAGATTAGATGTATAAAGCAATGACTCGGATATGATAGTGTCTATGTACAAACGGCTTCCTTATTCTCTGATTGTGGTAAGCACTCATTTTTTGTGGTTTCTATTATCCTCTGAAGATTTCTCTTCCGCTGCTTTCGCAACTTCCTCGTCCTCGGTCTTGAAACGATGCTCGATATCTTTTGGCAGTTCAAGACCGACTCTTCGTGCGGTCAGTCTTATCCGTTCATGATCCTCCAACGTAGCAGTAGGGTTATATTTATCTAGCAGGGTCTAAAATACAGTAATAAATCAGTATTAATGAATGCAATAGCACTAAACACGCCAGATAGTGGTACCTTGTAAGTTCGCTGGCTGCGCAGGTAGAGGAGAATCTCGTTAGCATCTCTAGCTTTCTGAGCCGCCATCTTATCCTCTGCCGCCTTCTCCACCTCCAAACTTCTAAACTGCTCCTTCATAACCCGACGCAGAGTATCATGCAATTGATCTAAAGCTTCGCTCTTAGTTTCAGTAGCTTGCGACCATCCTTTGCGTGCAGCAGTTGATAAAGCGCCGGCGGTAGGCGGTGGCGGTGGAGTCATCTCCATGGTCTGCTGCAAGAGCTGTGTGACAGCAGGCGTACGGAGCTGTCTGGCGGAGTTCACCCACTCACCCAGCTCGATTAGTAGCGACCTGTAGATTTTGACCGGCATTGCGTACTTAGTTGTCGCTATTGCAAGATAAGTTCATTTGTATCTCTCAGAGAAAGTGAATATATTTGTGCCCGTACCCTGTATTACCATACTCATTAGTCATTTTAAAGGTTAGGGCCTTCAGGCGGGCATTGGGCGTCGACCGCGGCGCTCGGGTTTCGACGAACGTTCCAACGAGCGAACGAACCTCGACCGACATTTTGTTTGTTTATCTTTGCTCAAGGCGATTTTCTGCAAGCCCCCGCAACCTATCCTTGTTCTTTTTAGTCGTCTTCGGAACTCCTGCGCTTGTGCGGTTTCGTGGTTGGCAGCTGCTGGGATCGCCTTGCCGTCCATTGTTCCCGCTGCAGCTCAAAAGATGCCTCGCTCGCGCTCCTCCTCACCGAAGCTGCCCGCGATGGCCTCTTCCGTGGCTCCGGATGCCATCGTCAGCACCTTTTCCCTAGCTCCTACCACTCGCACGACGGTGGTGTCGACCACCACTACCACCACGACAACCACGACTTTCCCCCCGCTTCTTCTGAATCCGCCGCGTCACCGCCGGCGAGCGCTCTCCGGTCAAGGGGCTGTAACGGATGCAGATGAGCAGGACTACTACAGCTCAGCATCCTCTCTGGTCTATCCTCTTGCGGATCAGCCTACTCCCTCGATTCTGCGAAATTTTTACTTTGAACTAGACGGACAGAAGTCACGTTTTGTCGAGTCTGCAGATCCACATGAATCTCTCGAAATCGTGAGTATCATGCGTTCTACTGGAGAATTCCCTAGCTAATGATCCATTTTTTCTATATACAGCTGCAGCAGCAGATCGACTCGAGTGGAGCTATGCCATCGACAGGGGCTGGACGAACAGTCAGAACCACTACAACGACCATCAATACTGCAAGTCCTCGCTCATCAGATGAGGTTTCTTCCGCTCGCAAGCGTGCTTTATCGTCGCTTTCTGCTTCCAAGTCTTTACAATCTTCTCAGCCGTCAAGTTCACAATTCTGCGAAAACGCGAACGCGACAACCAACAAAATAAGGCTGAAGACCAATCCGCAGACCCATGAAAGCAAGCGAAGGATGACGACGAAGGAGAGCGCTGAGATGGATGCCTTGTTTGCACGCGAAGTCTCAACACCACGTCATCCAGAAACCCCGATGGATCCCGAGAATGCAGATGCTGCGGATACTCCACTCTCATCTGTTGTCGAACGACAGTCTCTGCGATATGGACTAGAATTTTCTTCCACTCTTTTGAATTCCGCCGATACCGCTCTCGCTACTGAGACTGAATCATCAGGACTATCGATTGATGTACAAGCTGCACAGACTGCAGCGAGCGAGATTAATCCGCTTCTACTACCTTCTCCGTCATTATCGCCTGTGACCGGTTCACTGCGCAAACTCAAAGACGAGGATTATTTTTCATCAAAACCTCATACAGTTGAGACGCAAGAGACGATCCCTGAAGAAGCAGTGTCTAGCCACTCTGCCATCATGACAATACCGTCAATGGTGGATTCGTTTGACGCGTTGCCTGAAAATGTGAAGGATTATGTTATGTATCAGTTTCTAAGGCGGTGCTCGAAAAAGACTCTTTCTGTGGTCGCTTCAACTGTCATGCCCGCATTGCGGTGCGACTTTCTCGCTTTGTTACCTCAGGAATTGATTGCTTCGATTTTGCAGTATCTCGATGTCAGGTCGCTCTGCATTGCTGCGCAGGTTTCAAAGACCTGGAAGAATGCTATAGACGGCTCGCCATATACATGGCGCAAGCTTATTGAAGCAGACGGTATCAAGACTGACGAGGACGAGATGGAGAGAGCTGTTCGTGAAGGATGGTGCATGGAAGGCTGGAGTAAGGTTAGCGATGAAGAACCTATAGTACGTGAAAAACCATCCTCTCGACGCTCATCGAAGCGTAAGTTGTCGGAACCGGTCGAGTCAATGCTTGCTGCGTCGGTTGAGGCCGCGATGAAGAGCACTGCAGGAGTTAGTGATAAGCAGCTTCCGTATCCAAATATGTTCAAGGCGATTTACCGACGGCATTATCTTATATATAAGAACTGGATGTCACCAAGCTCTACCCCCAAGCATTTATCACTCCCTGGTCATGGTCGAGATGTTGTCACCTGCCTTCAATTTGACTCTGAAATAATTGTCACTGGATCGAATGACATGTGCATCAACGTTTACGAGACAAAGACAGGGCGGCTACGCACGCGTTTAGACAGGCATGAAGGTGGTGTTTGGGCAATGCAGTATGTTGGTAATACTATTGTTTCCGGATCTACCGATCGAACTGTGCGAGTGTGGGATATTGAACGTGGCGCGTGCACTCATGTCTTTTATGGTCATACATCAACTGTCAGATGCCTACAAATTATGCAGCCGGTGTGTACGGGCTACTCTGCCGATGGAAAGGCAATAATGGAGCCGAAGGAGCCGATAATTGTTACTGGATCTCGCGATTCGACACTTCGAATCTGGCGCCTGCCAAAGGTAGGAGTTGATGACGACTACTTGCCGACATCGACTAATCCTGAGTATGATGGTGATCCGTTTTTCTTGAGAGCTCTTAACGGACATTCGCATTCTGTTCGTGCTATTGCGGGTTACGGTGACACTCTTGTTTCCGGATCCTATGATACCTTTGTGCGGGTATGGAAAATATCAACCGGAGAATGTCTTTTTAGGCTTGCGGGACATAACGCCAAAGTCTATTCAGTTGCTATCGATGCTAAACGGAAGCGCTGTATTTCAGGCTCGATGGACTGGCTAGTCAAGATCTGGAGCTTGGAGACTGGAGATTGTTTATATACTCTTGACGGCCATACTTCGCTTGTTGGACTGCTTGATCTCAACCGGACTGCGCTTGTTTCTGCTGCTGCTGATTCAACATTACGAGTTTGGGAACCTGAAACGGGAGCATTTGTGCATAAACTTGAAGGCCATACCGGCGCCATTACATGTTTCCAGCATGATGAGCATAAAGTTGTTTCCGGAAGTGATGGTACACTCAAGCTTTGGAATATCAAGACAGGCAAGGTTGTTAAAGACTTGCTTTCGAATTTGCATCGCGTGTGGCAGGTTAGATTTGATGAGCGACGATGTGTTGCCGCTGTGCAACGTGGACAGGATACATTTATTGAGGTACGTTTCTTGAAAAAAAAAAAATGAGGCTACAAAGTAGATTGAGACTAACTTTTTATTCGTCCAGGTTCTCGACTTTGACTATGATCCAACTGCGATAAGTGACTCCAAAATAAAGATCAAATCAAAATCGAGTACTAAAGTCCGTCGCTCATCATAAAATCTAATAATTAGAAATTACTTCTTTTGTATTATAGTTTTATTATTTTGTGATAATTTAATGACTGGCGCATTTTCCTTATACTCTCTTTCTAATGAATGAGAAAATTTTGCGATGATTGAGGTTTGACATTATTGTTTATATATATTATTATATTGGAAGACTAATGAATTTATGAGACAAATCCCCCTTGCGTATGACTCCAATCCTCTGCGTAATCAATGTAAAAAAAGCATCTTCCTTTCATCTAGCCAGAGAAAAGGCAAATGCGCAAACAATTTATTTCTTAGTCTTACCCGCAAGGTAGTCGTCAGAAGGCAAGGTGACATCGTACTGAACCTCATAAGCAGCCCGGCCAGACTTGCAAGGTTGGAATTCAACAATAAGTTCGTTCTTGACCGCGAAAACCGAGTCATTCTCAACATACTGATCTCTTGAATCAAAGATCTGAGTGATGAGGCTTCTATGGCCTGGAGCTGAGATGAGGAAATGAATGTGACCGGGTCGGTAAGGATGGCGGTCGAGAAGCTGGAGGATATCGCCAGCAGGACCATCGAAGGGGATAGGATATGATGTAGGACGAAGGCCAATGAATTCGTAGAAGCCATTCTTATCGGTGTAGAAGGTACCACGAAGATTGTAGTCGGGCTGTTCTAGGTCTTGCTGTTCGTAAAGACCGTTGGGCGCGGTGTGCCAGACCTCAACCTTTGCATTCTCGATCGGAGTGCCATCAGAGGAGCGCACGCTGCCGCCGACGACAGCAGTATCGCCATCGGCAAGCTCTTTCTGAATGATTGACTCGCCGTTTTTGTAGACGGGGGAATTTTCGCGGTAGAATGGACCAATGATGCATGACTTTGTATGATTGTCTGTGGCATCGTGTTCGATGTCAAAGGCAATCGCGTCGACGAGGGACTCGACACCGAGGACGTCCATGACCAGGATACCTTCATTGCGGCGATCGTCAGACATCTGACCAATTCTGTTGATAAGGTCAACAGACAGCATCCATTCCTCGACAGTGACCTTGTTCTCGCGGATAAAGTCGTGAATGTGGGTAATCATGGACGAGAACAGCTGGCGCGCGCGCGGGCTGGTGTTGGGCCCCGTGGCATTGATTACGGAGGCCGTGTAAGGGTCGATTTTTTGAGAAGGCATTATCGTAGTCAACTGCTGGAGAAAGTGCAGATGCAGAGACTGCCGGGGGGAGGTGGTATTTATGATTACAGATGGGCTGATAGGTCAATCGAGAGAAGGTGGAGACTCAAATGCGGGGTGCCCCTAACCCGCAATCCGGAAGCTGTGCCCTAACGTCGGAAGCCGTTCCAATGCGGACGAGTGTTTGTGGACGGTCTCCGACGACGTCGCTCCCGAGCCTCCTTAAGCAGCGTCATCTGCACTGCCAAACCTCCTTACCAGAAAAACATATCGTGAGAGTATCAAACAACATGGCTCCGACCGCAGACGTCGCTGCGAAGACGACCCAGTTCTCGCTACTCGCATCAACCCGTGACATCTTCGTCAGCCTCATCAACGACTCCTCGATCCCGCTTCCGCAAGCCGCTCGCGCAAAGGAGGCCGCCGTCTCCTTCTTCCTGCCCGACCCCTCCGCAGATAGCCTTCCAATCCTACCCTGTGCATTCAAGGAGTGCGAGACCGTGGCTGCGCTCAAGGGTCTCGAGGGCGCATTAGCGGCTGCGCTGTCTGAACTCCGGTTCGGACCCCAGAAGGACGAGAAGATCAACATTGATCTCCAGCACGCGACCATGTTCCTCTTCATGGCCTACCTTGCCTCTATTGACGGCCGCACCAAACTCGATCCCGCTGTCAAGAAGCACCTTCCCGATACCGACTTCCTCGCAGCTCAGTCGGACCCGTACCGTCGCATGTCCGCCAACCTTTATAAGACCAAGGACGGCCGCTTCTATCATATCCACGGCTCTCTCGAGGCTACCACAACTCTCAACATGATCGGTCTGCCTGGCCACATTGACGGGCTTACTGATTATGAGGCGATTATCCGCAAGGTCGAGGACCACGTTATTAATTTCACCTGTGAAGAGCTTGAACAGATGAACGCCGAACGCAAGCAGGCCGGCGTTGCTGTTTTGTCTCGCAAAGAGTTTCTGGAAACCCCTCATGGAACGATTCTTGCTTCGCTTCCGATCTTTGAATCGGAGACTCTGGAATCATCCACGCCTCCCGCAATATTTGCTCCTTCATCCGAGCCTGATTCAGAGAGACAGATCCTGCAAGGCTTCAAAGTCCTCGAGCTCTGTCGCATTATTGCTGGTCCCACAATCACTCGCATATTGGCTGAATATGGCGCTGAAGTCCTCAAAATTACTGGCCCTAATAGTCCTGATGTTCCATTTTTTCAAGTTGACGGTAATATGGGAAAGCACACTGCAACCCTTGATCTGAAATCTGAAGAAGGGAGAAAGCAGTTTGAGAGACTTGTTTTGGAAGCTGATGTTATTGCGGATGGGTACCGAACTGGAGCTTTTGCAAGACTAGGTTATCCACCTTCATGGTTTGCTGAAATTGGAAAGAAGCGCGGAAAAGGATTTGTTTATATCTCCGAAAACTGCTTCGGATTCAAGGGTGAATGGGCTCATAGACCAGGTTGGCAGCAGATTGCGGACTGTGTGTCCGGTGTCGCATATGAGCATGGCAAGTCGATGTTCGACGATGGTAGGCCTGTAGAGCCTGTCATTCCTCCTTTCCCAATGTCGGATTATGGAACTGGATGCATTGGTGCGATTGGCGCTCTTTCAGCTTTGTATAAGCGTGCAACTGAAGGAGGTAGCTACTGGGTCACTACTTCTCTTGTTCAGTATGACTTGCTGCTGATGGAGCAGGATACTTACCCCGACTGGCTATGGAGAAAAGTGCGCGACATGCACGATGCATCCATCAAAGAACTTCGCTATTGTGACTCTGTCGATCGTATCTCAGCTACGGCTCTCAAATCTTGCATTAGACTTCGTCCGGATGTGTTTCAGGAAGCGTTTCTTGATCCACTTGATGATGGTCTTACTGACGACGAGTATAATAGCAAGAGTCGATACATAGAGAGACATGATGCTCCGGGATTTCATGGAAAGATTAAAGTATTGAAGCCAGTCGTGAAGATGAAGAGTGCGTCAAATAGATTTAGAGATACTAGTAGACCAAATGGTTTTGATGAGCCTGTTTGGTGTACTGCTTAGACTACATTCAGTATAATACAAGCTAGATATTGATCTATTATGTATATGCACGTAATTTTTAGTCTTTCTTTTTGAACTTTATTATTATTTCTATAAACAAATCTCTCCTTTTCCAAAAGTCTAGTTGTATACCATATGACTCCAGTCTATAAATTCAAAGAAAGACAAGAACCAAAAAAAAAAGGAATAAATGAGTGTAAAATAATGAGTGTATGTGTAATGACCGACAGAATATCAATATGTATCCAAGTCTAACTCTTCTCTAAGGCCTGTAGCTTCACCAACTCATAATACTTCAATTTGTTAGCCAGCAATTGCTGATGAGTTCCACTTTCCAATATCCGACCATTCTCAAACACGTAAATAATATCAGCGCGCTGGATTGTCGACAATCTGTGAGCGATAGCAATAGTTGTGCGACCCTTTGCTGCGTTATCAAGAGCCGCCTGGACAACTTTCTCTGATTCATTGTCAAGAGCTGAGGTAGCTTCATCAAGAAGCAAGATTTTGGGGTTTCTAATCAAAGCGCGCGCGATAGCGATTCTCTGCTTCTGGCCACCAGAGAATAGCGAACCTTTCGCTCCACAAAGCGTCTCATATCCATCAGGAAGCGACATGATAAAATCGTGGATGTTAGCATGCTTGCAGGCATCGATCATACGCTCATCACTAATCCCATCTTCAAGGCAACCGTACTTGACATTGTCACGAACAGAGCCGGAGTATAAAGTAGGTTCTTGCTGCACGAGAGCAATGTGACTTCTGTAAGCATTGATATTCAGAGTTGAGATATCAATACCGTCAATCATAATTTGACCTGACATTGGGTTATAGAATCTCTCAATCAAGCCGATAGTTGTACTCTTTCCGCAGCCAGAAGCACCAACAAGAGCAACATACTGTCCTTTCTTGACCTTCAAGTTCAAGCCACGAAGAACAGGTACCTGCAACCGAGTAGGATATCGGAAATGAACATCCTTGAATTCGATATCACCACGAACGTCAGTTACAACAGCACCTTCCTCACTCCATGAGTCAATAATTGGCTCACGCTCATAGAGTCTCCTGATATTACCAGCGGCATCATAAGCCTTAGCCATATCAAGCGCGTATGAAAACACAATCGAACCGTTCTGAGAACCATTGACAATACTGATAATCGAAGTGAAAAACATGTACACAGAGTAATAATCAGTGCGAACAAGTGTACTTCCGTACCAGAACATGAGCGCTTGAATCAAATAAACAATAGCCTGAGCAGTTCCATATAGAGCAGCAGATTTGCTGTTCTGCTTCCTGCCTTGACGATAGAGATCCATCAACGTATTTCCATAAGTCTCGATAACGTCATTCTCGCGAGTAAGTGAGGCAACAGTCTTAATCGAAGCCGCAGCCTCACAAGCATAAGAAGACGAGCGGCCATAGGCCGCCTTGACCTTCTCTTGATGCTTGGCTAAGAGGTAGAACCGATAGAAACCGGCACCAAGCAAAATAGGAATAGTAGGACTGGTGACAACAGCAAGCTTCCATGAAACACCAAGAGCTAGGGCGATACCACCAAAAATCAAAATAAATGACTGAATAATCTGGCCAAGAGTAGCACCAGAAAGACCTTCGATGGCACCAGAGTCCTTGGAAATTGCAGAGGTAAGGGAGCCGGCGGTGTTGGCAGACTCGTCGAAGAATGCGATATCTTGACGAACAATCTGGCGAAGTGTGCGCATACGAATGCGACGAACAAGGCGTTGACCTGAAAATGAGAAGAGGCCAACAGCAAGAATAGGGCAGACAAATTCTACAAAATATTCGTTAGTAAATGATTCATTATATAGTTCGAAAAAATGAAACTTGAATACAGACCAATGCCACCCATAATCAGATAAATAATGTTGTACCGATTGAGACGACGATACATTGTATCCTCATCAGTTTCACCAAGAGCATCAACTGATCCAGAGTAAACGGTGGACAAGTAAGGATATCCGGCAGCCATGACAATAGTAAAGAACAACGCGGCCAGGTTGATCTTGCGCTCAGGGTAAGAAAGTTCGTACAGAAACTTTGCAATCTCGCCAACAGTGTATTTGCGTTCTTCCTGAGTATGCTGAGAATGTGTAGCGATAACACTGGATATAGAGCGGCCAGTCTTAGTCTTTGCGAGAAGCAAACGTGAACTTTCCTTCTCGTCCTCGGAAGAAGACGTCTCGCTGGAAGATTCACCATCAAGAGCATGTTCCCGCTCGTAAGCATCCATAGCAGCTTTTTCATCCAACATTTCTTCAACGCTATCTTCAGGCTCAACACCTTCCAAAACCTGGACCTTCTCCTCATATTCATCCTCGACAGTCTGCTCGATATTCTGAGCCTGAACAAGATCGTAGTATTCACCCTTTGCGGCAATAAGCTCCGAATGTGAACCCTTCTCAAGAATAACTCCTCGTTTCATGACGACAATCATGTCAGCATCCTTGATAGTAGATAATCTGTGAGCGATAACGATAGTAGTGCGGTTCTTGGAAGCCTTGTCGAGCGCATCTTGAACAATGCCTTCACTCTTAGTGTCCAAAGCCGAAGTAGCTTCATCGAGCAGGAGAATTTTGGGATTCGAGACAATACCACGAGCAATAGCAACACGTTGCTTTTGTCCACCAGAAAGAAGAAAGCCACGCTCACCAACGTGGGTGTCAAGTCCCTTTGGTAAAGTATCAATGAAAATCATAGCATTAGCCTGACGACAAGCCTCTTGAACAAGTTGGCGTTTTTCCATCTCAGATGCGTGCTCGTACTTGGTACCGATAAGACCATATGCGACGTTCTCGTAAACAGTTCCAGCAAATAAAATTGGCTCTTGTGAAACGAGGGCGACCTGCTGACGCAGCCAACGAAGATTGAGTTGATCAATGTTGACGCCATCCATAAAGACTTCACCTCCAACAGGCTTGTAAAATCGCTCAACAAGACCGACGATAGTAGACTTTCCAGAACCAGAAGCACCGACAAGGGCGACAGTGGTACCAGCTTTGACAGTCAAATTGAAGTTGTCCATAACAGTAACCTCAGGGCGCGAAGGATAGATGAATTTGACGTTACGCAATTCAATGTTTCCTTCAACAGATTCAAGTTTCTTACCAACGTCAGCGGTCGAGTCGATAGCAGACTCACGGTCGATGGTGGTGTAGATCTTGTTGATAGCTGACGAAGCAGAGGCGACGGCACGGACATGAGGAGTGACCGAACAAATCGCAAACATGCCTTGAATCATCGAAGCTAGAATAGTGACGAGCGCAAGAATGGAAAGGTCTCCACGCAAAAAGATGGGAGGGCCAAAGTAAAATGCGACAGCATCAGCTACATAGAGACCTAACCATGAAATGCCAGAGATTGAACCGGCGAAGAAGCCTGCACGAAGAGCATAGCGTTGAGAGATGCCCAAATACATATCGTAGCCACTGGATAGACGATCTTGAAGACCGAATGCTTGCACGTTGCGGACTGATGAAAGAATTTCCTCCACAACAGTTCCACCAGCAGATGAACCATTGAGTGCCTTGCCGTAAAGCTTTGTCATGCGAGAAGAGGCAAAAACAAATGCTGCGACAATGAAAGCGGCGACAACAGTGAGATAGGCCGTAAGACGTGGCGAGAGAGCATAGCCGACAATGAAGGAGCTGATAAAGGTAGAGCTGAAAGAAATCAAGTATCCAAGCTTCTCAGAGATACCCTCCTGGATAATCATAGTGTCGGCTGAAATACGAGTAGTGATCTCTCCAGTTCCAAGCTTATCAAAGTAGGCAACGTTCTGGCGCATAACTGAAGCCAAATACTTTTGACGGATACGTGCCGACAAGACCTCACCGCGGTCGATAAGTAAGAATGTGAAGAGGTACGCAAAAATGAATTCAGCGATGGCGAAGTAAATAAAGTATATGGCATCAAAACTGGCCTCAGATTGGAAATCCTCGGGTGAGATGTATTCCGGAATCATGGTGAAGTTGTATGTGCTCTCGTAGTACGGCGAATCATAGTAATACGAATCGTTGAATGGCAAGGTCGTGTTGTAGTAATCATACGAATCCGTCATGTTGTACTCCGAGTTGAAGAACTTTGATTGATAAAACATCATGAATTTTTCATATCCGCCAAAGTACTCGTAAAAATCGCGCGATTGAATGAATAATGTGAAGTTTTGAGCAAATATACCGTTCAGGATGGGCACAATAGCTCTGATAGAGCCCTCAGCAGCGGCGAGGACGACGGCGAAGATGATGAGTAGTCTGTCTCTGAAGGTGGCATAGCGGAAAGCGGAAAAGAAGGTGGTCTTGATCTCCTTGAGTTCGACTTGCGAGCGCAGAATGGCTGCTTCGTGCTCGGGAAGGTGGGAGAACTCGTCGGTGTGGGTGGCAAGTGTGAGGGAGGAGGACGTGGACTCACCCAGCAAAGGGGTCTCCGCGTTATCGATACGCTTTTCCACCGACATCGGTGAAATCGTGGGGAGGGCGAAGGAGGGAGCGAGGAGGAAGAGGAAGGAAAAGGGAGAGCGAAGGAGGGAGAGAGAGAAGGAGAGAAGAAAGGGAAGAGGTTTAGCTTTAGAGATTACGGAGATGGACGAGACTGATAACAAACTCAAACGTCACCGACGACTGCATTCTAACTGCAAGTTCTGTTTACAGTTTACAGTAATTACAAAATTCAGCCTTATCTAGCTTGAACACCGGCGTTCGTCTAGCAGAGCGTTGAAGACTAGCAGGCGCCATACGGGCACAGGCGGCGTTGTTGGTCGAATCAGACGCGGGATAATTGGTTTTTGTCCCTCACGATCCGCCATCCGCTGGGCTCTGCGTAGCTCTTTATATTTATTGTAACTCATACTACATAATAGTTCAAAGTTGCTTAGAACACTGGTCTGGACAGTTAGTTGCAACACAGCATCCGATAGCGATACGGCAGTCACGAATCACAGTCGAGTCATTGACGCAAGTCCGATAAGAATCCAATCGTGAGCTCAAACCTTGATAAAGAGTCTCCTCTTTGACTCCAGTCGAGGCGTCTATGACTCACAATCGCGCGCTCTTTTTCATATTGACTCTGCTTTACTTATTATATAGTTTTGAGAAGAATCTGCAATGCATTGCTCACCTCATCAGTCTAGTAACGGCTTCTCTGGTTGGCGGGAAAGAGGCGAGTTGGTTGACTGGATGGCTGGCTGCGGCTCTGCGCCACTTCCGACGCAGGCTCTGACCGAAAGTAGCAGTATAGCGCACTCATTCTCGATTAAATAGCGTGTGGATATGGTCCCCATAGCTGCTTCCTTCCTCATCGTGGTCGTTATAATTCCTGATCTCTGCAGCGCATATTCTACAGCTGCAGAGCCTATCACAGCCTCTAGTCATTGCCTCGAGAACGAATACGACCGCAACAAACAACATTTAAGTGCGGCGCATTCCGGTGGCGTTTCTCACTCTTCTGTTCAGACCGGCGGCCGCCGACGCTTTGGTCTGGCTGCTTCGCCGTCGGCACCTCCGATCGTTCCATGCGCTGCGGCTAATCGGGAGCCCCGATAAGCTACAAACTGTAATCCTCGCCTGCTCTCGTATCAAATCAATTTGCTTTATTACTAAGTACAAAGCATCATTTCAGCTTATCTCTCATCTAGCAAATCGTAACTACGCAATCAATAAGCGTACAGCACCGTCGTCTCCGGCGCCGTCTCTCGAATGCGCTTGTTATCCTTCTTCAGGCACCTCATAATCACATAAGCAGACACAATACACATAACCGAGAAGGCCGCGCACGACGCCATACCCGGAATATAATGAGGTTCGGTGCTCTGGTTCCACAGATAGGGCGTATACACAGACGCCATGTTGCTGAGCATGTTCACCATAGCCATCGCCACCGCCCTCTTCTCCGGCGTCTGTCCAAGCGTCGTCGCGGCCCAACTAAGCATGATGTCATTCACTCCTGAGGACATTGAAACAAAGATCACGACTCCGACGTAGCGCACCGGAACATTAAGCGTAGATGCCGCCATGATGAATCCAGCAACTACAACTACAGTGGCGCCGATAATATGCCACGTGCGTTCATTTCTGCGTCCTGAAGACCAGCACAGGATCGGACTTATGATCATCGACACGATAAAAGGTGGACACGTAAGCACAAGAGTGATAGTGGTATTGAATCCAAGAGTCTTGACCATCGACGGGAAAAAGTTCTTGAAGCTGTCTCCAGACACGTGCATATTCATCATGAAACAGAATAGCCAAGTTCTATAATCCTTGCATGCCTGCTTCAAGCCATTGATCATACTCGTCCTTCCGGACTCCTCAGTCGTGTCATGCTTCATGCGTCGCACAGCAAGCTCTCTTTCCTCCTGCGACATCCACCATGTAGTCGCGGGAGTATCTGGCAACACAAAAAATCCCACAATCGCAAATGCAAATGTCACAACTGCGGTAATGATAAATAGCCATCGCCATCCTTCAAGTCCGTGCTTTCCATCTAGCGTCGCAAATACGGCAGCCGCAATAAGACCGGTGAAAGCATTTGCCGAGATATTTCCTGTGTAGAACAGGGCGATACGAAGAGAAAGTTCCTTCTTGGTGTAAAAGGTAGACAATATGAATAGCGCACCCGGATAGAATGGAGCTTCCACAATGCCCAAGAAGAAGCGGATCAATACTAGGCCAGTGAAGTCGTGCACAAGAGCAGTCAGGCCAGACACGAGAGCCCACAGCATCATGAAAATCGCCATGTACCACGACGGACGGACTCGAGTCAGGATCATGTTGGATGGAACTTGTCCAATGAGATATCTATTACCGATCGTCAGCATCGATACAGCAGGATTTTGTTGATACGTTTGAAACTTACCCAGCGAAGAGGACCGAGATGGCGGTATTGTACTCTGAACCTTTAAGATTAAGATCCGCCGACAGATTATCAAGCTTCGCATTCGTGACAGCATTTCGATCCATAAAATTGCAGAAATACATGATCCACAACATCGGAATAATGATCAAGTCCATCTTCCTCACAAGAGCGATCTCCTTGGGATCGGTCTTTTCAGCGACTCCTGAATAATCGACCGCATGACTCCCGCCGTACTCGATCGTTTCGAAGTCGAGTTTGGCATCTTCATGATGAAGCGCCTGCTCGTTCGTCTCGACGTTGGTAGTGTCGTTTGTCGTGGAGTCGGCTTTGTGGGTAGTCATTGCAGTTCCTGTGGAGACATGGAAGGTCATAGTCGCGATCGCTTCGCGGTATTTATATAGGGCATCTCCGCGATACAGGATCTCGTGCTGCAAGGTCCTCTAGAAAGACAGTAGCAATTAGTTCCCTAGCAAGTAGAATCACAGTGAGCAGTAGATCCGGAAACTGCTCGCATTCGCTTGGTATTTTTGCGGGGAACAAGACACGCGGGGAAAGCCTCATCATTATCTGCTCCGGAAAACCTTGGCTCGAGTCGCCGCTCCGGAAAAGCAGCATCGCGACAGTCCTTGCCGAATCGCGCTGATGTCATCTCAACAGACATGTGCCTTGTAACTATTGCCATTGCTGCTGGCGGTGACTTTATTGCACCTCATGATCATCCTCTACGGAGATGTGCCATTGCGGGATGTGCGGGATGGCCCCATCCGCGCGGAACTTTTACCAATAGGAAATGCAATTACAATTCCTGCCTTCCCTAACTAGCTAATATACACCAGTACCAGTACCAATCCAAAAAAAACACCCTAAATCCCTTCTTGACCTTTAAAATTCAGAGTTCAACATCAGTCCCCTCGACAGTGTTCCTTGCGTCGGCGTTTGGCGTTGATTATCAACACCTCCGTTCTCAGATCGGCCCCCTATTTCACCGCTTCCCTCAGCAAATACGTCTCCCACTGCCGCATTAAACCAATCAATACCTAAATCAAACATGTAGTCGACTGACGTAGTTGACGATGAATTTGCAAATGTATCGTCCATCAGAAATTGTTCCATTGCTTCTGACGGTGAGAGTTCTGGTACGTCGGCACTAGATTCATTTGCAGGCGCTTGAGATACTCCACCTTGTGTCACCATCGTCGGTAAATGATTCATCATCCCACCATTCATCGAAAGTAATTCTGCATCAGGAATGCCTTGTCCACCTTTATCAGTCGGATAAGTTCCATTACTAGCCGCCGCGCGAAGAAACATAGCAGTTAGATTCGACTTAGGTGTAATGTACCCTGCGGTTGCCGTAGTCCCTACCCCGAGCCCAAAATCCCCTCCCCGTTTAGAAAATTCACGGTACCATAGATCTTCTTCTTGGCGACGCGTAGCAGCAGGTGTTGCAACTCGTGACTCTTGAGGAGACGTACTAGTCTGCGGCTGCTGTTGCTGTTGTTGTTGCGAGTCTTGAAACTGCAAAAAAGCATGTCGTGGAGTTGTTCGATCTAAGGGCGGTGCAGTTGAGCTGCTTAAAAGTAATTGATTGATTTGTTCCATTTGACCGAAGTGGGTGGATGCCTCTGCTTCGCCGTTGTATGCCGATCTAACAGCTCGGTCCATCTCAACTAGAATCTGCTTGTACCGCGCTGAAGATGAATCACACGTGGAATAATAATCTAAAATAAACATGCACAATGATATTCCACGCATAATATAAGATTCCACGTTGGATTTCTGCCTGAAGGCTTCAAGTACTAGAATAAGTCCGGCACTGAAAATAAAGTATCTAAAAATTCTTGTTAGCTCTTGTCTTCTGTATCATAAAAATGCATTCGCAACTTACATTAGGAAAGGCGGTCGGATATGCTGTTCGTTTTCAATGAAAAGCGCCATTACTAAATCCACGGATCTCGCGGCACAGAGAACACAAGCCGAAGACAGTCGTGCAACTGCTTTATTCAAGTTGACGTTCTCGTCATTCTCAACAATATTTCTTACCACATTGAAGAAGAAAAAGGGCCGAGTAAGTAGAATAATCCCATTAAGATGGCATAAGTGCATTCGTAGCAACATCTGTCTCATTTTTTTCCGTTTTGTGAGTGATGGTTTAACCGTAGAAATCTTTGCAAGCGGAACGCGCATTTCTAATGCCACATCTGCATCGGACGAATTCGCTTTAAACATAGCAGAGCTAGTTGCAGTATCAGCCGTCGTCGAAGCCGTATTAGTAGACGACAATTGTAAATGTTTTGGCAATTCTGAACTCCACTGTCGTAATCTCATTGCTAATTCTTGACTAGCTGAACTAGATATACTTTGAGTGCCGTAAACAAATTTGCAAACATCGCCCACAATTGTCATTATTTTCGCTTGTTCCCTGAGAACTTCGTCCAAGAAATCAGAACCCTCTCCTGATGCTGAATCGGTAAAATCGCAATTCTCAATCATCATAGGACGACCGAGACTTGAAGAGCAATATCGATCCAAAATGTACAATGTTCGCCAAAGCCGTTCTCGAATTTTACGTTCCTTCTTAGGGTACTGCATATTTAGAACTTGACGATGTAAACCCAGTGCTTGAGCAAGACGAATAGCCGTTCCTTATATTTAAACCAATCAAGTTAGCTGCAATTCTTTAAACTCGTACGCACAATAATCTTACCTAAATGAACCCAGCTGACGTTTCTTTTGCATATATACATATAATACAGACAACATAATAAATATGCTTGAACTACCCAAATCTCCCCATCTTCAGCCGCATCTTTCATCAACCCAAGTGCACTCTCAAAAAATTCTTTTGAAGGAATGTTATCATTTTTGTCAAGATTAGCACTGTGTAATTCTGTTGATGGATTACTTGCGCCGCTGTCGTTTGTCCAGCTGGCCATTTCGCGTCGTAATTGGAGTAACTTCCGACTATTTGAGAAGATCCCTCCAATTGCACAAGTAAGATATAATAAACAAAGCCAGTTATTTGAGCATCTCATCGGATTATCATAAATTAAATTGACTTGCTCCATAAATACATCCATATCAAAAACATAATTTAACGGTTGAACGTGGTCTAAAAAAAGCTGAATAAGTTCCTCGGCCATATCTCTCGGCGGAGGGCGGATCGGAACAATAGAGGCCAGATGGCTTGGTCCATCCACAAATCGAAATCTGTCGGGATCTAAAGTGAAATTAGATTCGCCCATTGCCTTTCGAAACAAACTTCTAGTCTGCTCAAGAAATGATAACGCTCCACTTTCTCCGATATATCCTATAAATTATATGTTGGTTTCTGTGTAAAGCTAAATCGGAAGCAAGAGTTACACTTACGCAAATGACCCTGAGGGTCACAGAGCATGCGACTATGTCCACTACCAACTGTCTCGACTTGGCAATCATTGGAATTGGCACTTTCATGTGATTCGTTACTTTCAGCTTGCCCTTGTTGCTGAATTGATGGTGGTGTAGATGTAGTAGTATTTGATGATCCAGAAGTTGTTGAACTGTGAGCAACTTTGATAGCTGGTTTTGCTAGTCGATCCGAGGATTGAATAGCAGCCATAGCCGCAACATCTCCCAAAACATTTAAACCAGAATGCGCGTCTTCGTATCTCGAACCAGCTCTCTCTGGAGATTCAATCGGAGCAGCGATTTCGGAACGCTGGGTGTATTGCTCTTGTTCTGTTGAATTTGGTTGAGAGGTTGTCGATTGCTGTCGAACGTCACGAGTATATATACAATTGAAATTTTTTTGATAGCATATAGAACATGGTTGAGATCCGTCACACTGTATATATTAAATATCAGAAATCTATTAAATGTCTAACGTTCGAGAAACTTGGCATACTTTCTGCTTTCTCCTTTTGCAGCTCTCACACGCAACAGCTATCCTTTTCCGCTTATCCGGATCAACCTTCTTCCTCACTTTCTTCCTCTTTTTGCGTACCGGATTCTGTTCAGAGCTGTCAGCGGCAAATGTAGAGTTCGGCGGGTTATGAACGCTTTCCTCAGTCTCGGAGGCTGCTCTAGCAGACACATCTCCATTAGAAGCCAAGATTGAATCTTCGGGGTCAGTTGATATTAAATGTGACACTGACATTAACGGACTCGACAATTTCTTAGGCTGTGATGGCGATGGCGCGAGAGACATTTTTGGAGACAGAGAAGTAACAGGCAATTATTGTGCAAAATCGGATAGCTTAGATTGCCAAAAAAAAGCTTGATCAAAAAAAATCATCAATAAAAATTCAAATCATCTCACGAATACTGCAATAATAAAAAAGAAGGGTTTCAGTAACAAAACTTGTGTCTTTCGCTCGATCGCCAGGAGTCTTGCATATCGTGGAGAGGGAGATGATGGGAGTCCAATCAACCCCGCGTCAAGAACCAAAAACTCTATTCTCTCCCATCGTCAGTATAAGTTGCGGCCACAGTTGTCCAATTGAAATTCTGCTAAATTACTATATTTTATTATTTGATGCGTCTTTTAAAATATAGGTTGTTAAGTGGAGTGTGTCTACAAGGGTGCCTGATGCTAACGATTATTGTGCTCTATTTATCCGTTGAACTACGAATTGGTCTTGAATGCTCATCAACTTGAGAGTTGAAATGTTCAAAATAATACGCAATAGCTGTATTACCTCATGAATAAATGTTTAAGAGCCATCTTACGAGTTTAGAGCTTTTGCAACCGGTGAAGAATCCACATAAACCTGATAAAATGTGACCTTAGGATCCTTGTCCTCAGCACCTCGATCTACAACCATCTTCGCTCCCCATTCCACAAGTACCTTTTTGCCATTCTGCAATGTATAGACGACTGTTCCTGTAAGACAATAATCTCCTTTATCGGTGCCTGCTGGTTGAAAAGGAAATACTTGCTGCAGAACGTGATGACGACCGACCACTGCTCCCCACATGCCTTTTCGTAGTTCGACAATTTCTGCAGCGTGAAGGTTAAAATTGCTCAATTCTTAATAGATATTGTCGTGCAATAAACATACGATCGTATCCTTCGGCAACTTTCAAGCCCATTACCAGCTTAGCATCATTTGCGTATTTAGCAACGTAGGCGTCATCGGCTCCGACGGTATCGCTAGCTCTATAAAAGCCCGTCAAAAAGTTTTCGATTTTGGGGTCTGAGAATCCTTTGGGATATTTTGTCATTTTGGCTATATTAAAAAACTATTCAACAGGTGGAAAGAGCCAATTAATCTCTGAATTAGAGGCACGGCTTAGAAGGGTTAAGGGGTGAAGCGTTGAGCTTTATCAGTAATCGCGGATAATGTACCCTGCCTCGATTACTCCCACCAACGTCATCGTTCGCAGGTTCCGATGCACCCACCCTCCCCAAATTGGACCATCCTTTCTCATATTTCATTGGATCCTCCTATTTGAATCTACAAGATACGAACTACGTCGCATCAATGTGGGCATTGTCGTTCAGACGATGAACTCGGCAACAGCAGCTTACTGTCAGCACGACTATCCGGCGAAGGTAGCCCTAACCAGAAATATACTCGGATTCTCGGATGATGCTAGGTGGCCTAGTACTACATTATGAGATTTGCTGAATATGAATTAATTGTAATTTGTTTCACCTACAACCAGTAATTACAGCTTACTTCCTAATTTTGCCACCACAGACTGTACCGCGCTATTTATGCTCTCAGGATCCTCTAGAGCATGCCAATGACCAACTCCTTCCAGTACTCTAACCTCAGCTTCTAAACCAGCAGCAATCTTCTGAGCACATCCTTCAAACGGTGCCGTCTTATCCTCCGATCCAACAAGCACAATTGTTAAAGGTTTAACGCTGAGCTTGGCAAATTCAGGAGTGGGAGCATTGGCAATGACGGTGCAAGTGGAGATGTATCCGCGGGGATCTTGTCGGGAGATGAGTTCTCTGATAAAGCCATGCACGATCGAAGAAGGTGCATGACTCAATTTACCAGTTGCAGCCTTTGGAACCGCATTGTAGATCGCTTCTAGAGAAAATTCTGACTCTTGAATAGCTTTAATCCGTGTGTCGAACGCTGCTGCCATAGCCGCGGACGGATGAACAGGTCCCAAAAGCACCATGCCGGCTACTTTCTCCGGGGCTGCGATTGCTAGTAGGGTAGCCAGCAATCCACCCAATGAATGGCCTACCACGACAGCAGAAGCGACTGATAAATAATCGAAGAGATATCCAATTTCCTTGACGAGAGACTCTGCGGACGGCTGAGAGGACGGTAGAGGAGACTGACCGCTTCCTGGGGTGTCGAAGAGGACGACGAAATGCGTGGTCGAGAGCGCTTCGAGTTGAGTGTAGTAGTAGTTTTGAGAAGACCCCAGACCATGGATAAAGACAAGTGCTGGCTTGTCGGGCGATGGAGTGCCCGCTGTCGTATAGAAAATTCGTGCGGAGGGAGAGATGAAGAATGGCATCGGGTGTGTCGGGGTGAGAGGAGGACGAGCTTAAGCGGGGCTCCAACTGATTTATAAGAGATACCGCCAGCTCAACTGGCAGCGAAAGCATAGTCACCACAGGCCTCTCGAAACAACACCCTGTACCAACCGTCAAATCGCGGCTAGTGAGGTCTGTAGAAATCCTGTGAATCCCGGATATTCGCATGATATCAATCTTGAAGTATTTGGCTAGCGACGCGGACTCTGACAAAAAGCTGCAGCATCATTGGAAGTTCGCCACCATGCAAGCACATTCCTGACAAATACCGTAATCCACAATTGACATAGACAGCACAAGAAGCCGGACACCTCTGACCGTTTGTCCGCTCTCCGCTCCTCCGCGAGAGCAGAGATGGAACGATTTCCGACGCGACCCTGAGAGAACGCGATCCGACGGGAAGTCGTACCGCAGTCAGTGCGGCTTTTGCGGGGTATTTTGCGGAGGCAAAGAAAATCGACTAATCGTCGGGGATTTATTGGGTTTTTGTCGATTAATTATCTGGATATATAAAGTGGACCATTGGTCAAGCAAGATCTTGTTCTTTCTTTTGTGGCACAAAGCGTACAGTAATAATATCTGCCCGCACGGCATCATTCTCACTCACAATGGTCAAGGAATCGAATGTGGACGTGCTCATCATTGGCGCCGGTCCTGCAGGGTAAAGAATTTTTACTGCAATCCATACCACCATAGAAGATATAGCTGACCGATTGACACAGACTAATGGCCGCAAATTGGTTTGCCCGAAGTGGAACGAGTTTCCGCATCATTGATAAGCGCAGCAATCAGGTTTTCACCGGCCAGGCTGACGGACTGCAGGTGTGTGATCTACCCTTGCGACGTACCTTTGGAGTGTTCGCTAAATTGTAATTAGTCTCGTACGCTAGAGGTCTTCCACTCATTTGGATTTGGAGACCGAGCTCTCAAGGAAGCCAACCATATGCTCGAGATTTCCTTCTGGGGACCAAATGCTAATGGCGACATTGTCAGAACCTGCCGTCTGCCCGACTCGATTCCCGGCATTTCCCGCTTTCAGCAAGTAGTCGTTCACCAAGGCCGCATCGAATCCTTTTTCCTTGACGCAATTAAAAAATGGACGAGGGGTAAAGGAAAGGTCGAGCGCCCTATTTTGCCACTCAATATTGAAGTCGATGAGTCTAAGATTGAGGACAGCGATGCATATCCTATCTCGATTTTACTAAGAGCTCTGAATGAAAACGAGAGCCTACCCGACCAGTATGGCGCCAATATCGCCAACGGTCTTTTCCGGACCTTTGAGGGTGACCAAGACAAGTACTACAAAAACGCTTCCGACATTGCAGATGACGACTCCCTCGAGCTTGTTCATGCCAAGTATGTGATGGGATGCGATGGTGCTCATTCATGGGTTCGCAAGCAAATTGGCATTGAAATGGAGGGAGAATCTACCGATTACGTATGGGGTGTACTTGACTCTGTTCCTATCACTGATTTTCCTGACATCCGCAACCGCTGCGCTATTCATTCGGCTGATAGCGGAAGTATCATGGTCATTCCTCGAGAGCAAAATCTGGTGCGTCTGTACATTCAACTTCGTGAGACAGCTCGTGATCCCGCAACAAAGTCGGGATCAGAAATGGGAAATAATGAGGGCAAAGCTTCCGAGAGGGGTCGCATTGATCGATCGAAGATTACTCCTGAGGTGATTCTCGACAATGCTCGCAAGATCCTACATCCTTACAAGCTTGATGTTACCGATATTAAGTGGTACACTGCCTACCAGATTGGACAGCGTGTCTCGCCCTCCTTTCACAAATTCAACCGTGTCTTTATCTCTGGAGATGCTTGCCATACTCACTCTCCCAAGGCTGGCCAGGGTATGAATGTCTCGATGATGGACACGTATAATTTGGCCTGGAAGATTTCTCATGTCTGCAGAGGTCTTGCTAGTCGTGATATTCTTGCAACCTACGAGCAGGAGAGACTGAAGGTTGCTCGTGGTCTGATTGCGTTTGATCATAAGTTCTCGCGTCTATTCTCAGGAAAGCCTGCTATTCCGGGGGTCCCGGGCGGTGTCTCATTAGACGAGTTCCACGCTTATTTTGCAAAAGGAAATGAGTTTGCCTCGGGCACTATTGTCGATTATAGCTCTCTGCTGATTGACAAGTCATCTGGCGAAGCAGTCGCGCATCCCACTGACAAGGAAGTCACACTCACGATTTCTCCGTTGGCAAAGAATATCTACATCGGACGTCGATTCAATACTGCCAGAGTAGTCAATCAATCAGACGCTCATTCATGGTATTTGACTGACCGCATGCTTTCTGATGGCCGTTGGAGAATCTTGAATTTTGCTGGAGATTTCAAGAACGTCCCTAAGCTTAATGAGAAGCTACAGTGGTTCGGTGAATATCTCGCAAATGACAGTAGCTTTATCAAGAAATACACTCCTCTTGGCGCAAAGGTCGATTCAGTCATCGAGGTCATGACAGTCCATGGCTCAAAGCGTGTTGAAGCTGAGTGGGATGACTTTCCACTAGCATTCCGTCCTCGCGACCATGATGGCCGAATGGATTACTGGAAAATCTACGCAGACGATAATTCTTTATACCAGGGCCACGGGCATGCATATGAAAAGTATGGAATTGATGCAAAGATTGGTGCATATGTGGTCGTGCGGCCTGATGGATATGTGTCAATGGTGGAGCCTTTGGGAGCAAGAGGCATTGAGAAGATTGCTGAGTTCTTTGGAAAGTTCATGCTGCAACAGACTAGATCTGCGCGCACTATTCACGAGGAATTCGAGACCTATGGAGCTGGTAATTTTGGCACGCCGTTGTTGGCAATCTGAGTTCTAAAATCTAAATTGTGAAAGTTGAATTAGTTATAGTTTTTTACGTGAAATTTAAGAAAATCCTTTGTGTAAGCTGTTCATTGAACTATTAGTAACCACATGACATTCTCTCCCCGCATCGCCGCAGTAGAGCTGGCATGGGATCGTACAGCTTCAAGGCCGCGGAAAACCGGTCACATTAATATTTACTTAAGTCTTAAGCGTCTATATGAGTCTTCCAACAGACTCCGAAAAGTCTCTCAACTGACGAGAGCGCGCAGAAGCAAGGCAACCCGGGAGTCTTCTGACTGGACAGCATGCCCTGAGGGCAAGGGTTTCCCCACACGGTTGGCCCATCCCGTGCGCGGTAGAGAAAAGCTGGGGAGATTGTGGGATGAGTGCCCGTTCACACCAACCTCCGCTCACTGCCGTCCCAGCTCCAGTTACACGATCGGTTAACGAGTGTTCTTGGAGGTATCTTAGAGACTACAGGGATTACTCGTTTGGAAGCCTTACTAGTGACGTTTGCTAAGGGTCGCGCCACCGTGGGATGTCGACCGTCGCCCATTCCACCCACGCGAACAGTTTTACTCATCCCCCTCCAACCCGGTTTGCCCCATCCCAAAGGAGGCTTGTATTGCCAAGTTGTCTAAACCGAAAAAATTAGGTTATTGCTTTTCCTACACGCACATCCGGCTATGCCCTCCGACGTCTCTGATGACCAGGGCCAGCAGGTGCCAGGGGCGAAGGTGCCCTCAACGCCGTCGACCCCCCCGACCACCGCCGAGCGCGTGCGCTTTACCTGTGGTTTCAAGGACTGCGGAAAATCATACAACCGTCTGGAGCATTTGACTCGGCATCAATTAAATCGTGAGTACTTTCTTGTCCGCTTTTGGCACCTGCGCCCCCGATCCTTCTGGCGGCCCACTAACTCATCGATCGTTATAATATTTAGACGACCCCATCGCTCGCAAATTCACTTGTCCCTCATGTGACAAAAAATTTGTTCGCGGAGACCTTTTGCGCCGGCATATGCCTTCACATAAGAATGCTGTCTCTGGCAGCTCTCGTGATAAGCGGCGCAAGACCGAGGATATAACTGACAATGTTCAAGATCTTCGTTCGAAAACTACTCCTCCTCCGCGTCCCCATTCATCTCAGGCACTGAGCAACTCTGATTTTCCAATGTCGCCTCAACCTTTGATTGACAGCAAACCTATGAACGCTTCTTTTATGCAGCCTAATGCTGCGAGTCCGCTGATCGGACTTATTCAGGCACTCTCTCCTGAAACTCAGATATCTGGCGCCAGATTCAGTGCTGTTCGAACTTCACCGGTAGCTCATCGTCATTCAATTTCGTCGTATTCTTCACAAGCATCGCAACGACCACCACCTCTGCCTAGTTTAACTGATGGTATTTCTGGAATGTCACCACTCGTAGCTGAGTCGCCTGTTCCAAGACAAGCGCCTGATTCATCTGACAATTTGGCCAAATTTGCATCGACTAGCGCTAATGAATCGAATAATTCTATTGCAATATCGGCTAGCGCTGAGAACAACATCGCTTTACCCTCTTTGACATTAAATGCCCATGCGATGCCTTCCCCTACCTTGCCATCTCCCGGACGTTCAGGTCTCACACCGTCTCGATCTGGCGTTGATAATATATTTTCAGCGGATACGATGCCTATATTTGGTGAACGTGACGTTTTCGACTTTGCAAATTTCCCATTTGACGATCGATTTACAAATTGGCTTCTAGATGAGCATTCAGCCGGTGATACTAATGGCAGTGAAGCTTCAAGTGGAACTGGATTAATTGCAGATTGTGCTACAGATTTTGGAGGCGCTGGTGGTACTGGTGGTGAGTTTGGATTACCTTCTTTGCCTTCCCCACCCCAAAATGGGGAGATTGTATCACAGGAAGCTCTCAATAGAGTCATTGGTCTCTTTCGTAGTTCGATTCCCGATCTTGCGGAATATCCTCAGATGAATTGTATTACAGTGTCTGGCTGGGTTCATTTATATTGGAGACATTTTCATCCTCAATATCCAATTCTTCACAAGCCAACTTCAGATCCTAGTAATATCCCACCACATTTATTGGTAACGATTTTTACTCTGGGTACGCGATATGATAAAGATTTGAGCTCTTTACAGATATCTATGAAATTACATCTCTGTTTGAGAACTTTGGTCTATAGCGTATGTTTCTTCTAGTTTTGTGTTTTTTTCTGGATCATAAAGCTAATTTAAGACATAGTGCCCCGACTTTGTCCCTCCTGCCAAGCTCTGGGTTTTCCAGACTCTGTTACTTGCGGAGATGTTTGAAAAAGTCGTCGCCAATCGTCATTTGCACGAAATGTCTCATGTTTTCCACGGTACACTAATTACGCTTATGCGTCGTGGAAGTTCGTTAATAAATCCTGAGCTCACCGAAGATTCTACATCTAATGAACCAATGAGTACAGTTGAGAGGCACTGGAAGCAATGGATCAAAACAGAGACGACAATACGAACTGCTTTTTTTGCGTTTATTATTGATATTCAGCATGCCGAGATGTTTGGACATATGCCTGCATTATACGCGAATGAGCTATCACTTGATTTACCATGTGATGATCGGCAGTGGAATGCAGGAAATTCAGAGACTTGGGGATCTTTAATGAAAGCTAACTCAAAAAAGAAGAAAACAAGTTTCTTTTCAAGTTTAAAGCTGGTTATGTCGCATGGATGGAACCGGTTGAGATTAAACCCCTTTGGACGATACATTGTACTTCATGGATTATTGTCGATATCCTGGACAATGAGGCAGCGAGGTATCATCTCTATTGGTATTTCTATGAAAGACAAGAAGGAGGTTGAAAATTCAAGAGACATTACACCACGCGGCTCACCGCCACCTACTGAGCCGCCTTCGAGGGCTGGCGGATTGCTTCATGCTCATGCTTCAGATACCAGAGATAGCCACAATACGACTTCTACGACAACTTCACTTTCTGGAGACTGGAGTAATGTTATTTATAAAGCATTTGAAACGTGGAAACTTGCGTTTGACCTTTCTGAGAGCGAAAATCCTTCCACGAGCGGAATTCCGTTTATACTAGCATCGTCATCACTTCACCGATTAGGTATAATTCGTTTATACACTGATGTTCTGCAACTTCACGTCTATGCTGGATTGTCGCATGTGTTAGGTCGTCCTATTCGCGCACAAGATTGGCTACGAGCCGAAGATGCGATGAAGGTATGGTCTCGTTCACCTGGTAGTTGTATTTCAGTTTGGCATGCCTCTCGGCTGGTTTCGGGGGCACTACTAGGCCAGGCTTCATATTCTGCTGATAATGACGTTGTTCTCCATCGTCCATGGTGTTTATATCTTGGCTGCCTTGTTCTCTGGGCATATGGCTATGCGATGGAAGACTGTAGCCGGAAGTTTTCGGATTACATGGCACTTAAATCCTCTGCGGCTCAGATGAGATCTGCAGCGCATATGAACGGGGACGAGGATGAAGAGGCCGAAGATCAGGATATACGGCCGACATTATCTGTTCCAACTCTAAGAAAAAATAGAGATGACAATGAATCCGGGAATGACGGCGGCCATACGGCCGGTTCTGTGAATAGACCTGCTACAGATGAAGTCGAAGTACAAGACTCTACAGCACCTGAATTTATCTTCTCATCAAATTCAACATGGAATGCTAGGGAAGATATGGAGCGATATCTTGAAACTCTTTTAGCGGTTGGTGATCCTGCTGATATTCCTAAATTTCAAGCGAAGAATTGTACGATTGGTTTGATGGCATATGCGGGCGAGTTGTTTAAGAATTGTCGATGGACGTTGTTGGGTGAGGAGGCTTCGTATCATTGCTCTCGTCTTGCGTGTGCGATTCCGGTTCGGTCTTGATTTATATTATAGAAGCATTTGGGATCAGCTGGGATACTATTTTTAAAATATCTATGCGGATTACTATTCAACAATAAGTAGACATTAGCATAAAAGTTGATGTAAGTGGGATGCGGAGATGCGGTGTCAAAGATCCCTTACCCGATGGCTTATGCAGGGACTAAATCGAAACTAAAGTTACACTTCTACAGGCCGTGTGGAAGTGGGAAAAGGTGTGGAATTCAATCACAGATTCTTTTTAACTACTAAAATGTACATACATAGAGGCGATATCAACTTAGAATTACGAGGTACAAGATATATAAGTTTAGACGCTTTCAGTGCTTCTCTTTGCAACGCGCTCGACTGCTAACTGTTCAGCAATTCTGGTAACTTTATCCTGTCCCACCTCACCAAACACATCATAGCCCCATCTGATAGGGAAATTCATTCTCAAATTTTTTTCAAGTTTGCAAATGCTTTCAAAATCCGATTTATCCAGTTCAAAAGTAACAAGATTAGATATAATTCTGGAAGGGGTAACGGATTTGGGAAGAACGACCGTGCCGCGTTGAATTGCCCATGAAACTAAGACTTGAGCAGGGTCTCGGGATAAGCGCTTTGCGATTTCGAGAACGATTGGGTCGTCGACCACTCTTGGAAGATTATAGATATTGTTTCCAAGAGGGGAGTATGCTGTAACCACAATGCTTTTGGACTTGCAGTAGGATAAGAGTTTAGGTTGCTGAAGATAGGCGTGGGCTTCGATTTGGTTGATGGCAGGAGGTATCTCGGCGCTAGAGAATTCGTTAGATGGGAAAATTATCGAGCTGAGAAATAAAAATATAACATACTATTTCAAAAGATCCTCCAACTTATCTTTATTGAAGTTCGAGACTCCAATGCTGCGGATTTTTTGCTCGCGGACTAGTTGCTCCAATGCACGCCAGGTATCCTTGATCGGGACATCATCGAGAAGAAACTCGTCCGTAACAGAATCGGTTGGAAACATCGATTGGTCCGAAGCTGCAAATGCCACAGGCCAATGAATCAAATACAAATCCAAATAATCAGTTTGCAATTCATCTAACGTCTTGTTGACCGCCTTCACTACCATATCAGGACGATGATGAGTATTCCAAAGCTTTGAAGTGAGAAATATATCCTGTCGAGGAACTCCCGATGCCTTGATTCCACGACCGACTTCTTGCTCATTTTCATAAGCTGCTGCACCATCAATATGGCGATATCCATTTTGCAGAGCAACCGTGACCGCACGCTCAACTTCGTTTGGCTTGGATTGCCAGGTCCCAAGACCGACGGCGGGAATCGAGTATCCAGAGCTGAGAGCGAAAGACTTCATAGTGAAGTTCGTCGCGTATACCAATGATCAAGGCTGGCTGCAAACCTCCACTCCTGCATTATCACTGCTAATATACAAAGTATGCATCTTGCTTTTCCGGCAGATGATATCCGAAACATGAAATTACTGATCAACATCAGGCCGGAAAACCGAATAGTCAGGAAATCGCTTTGAGTTGTCCCAAGTTTTCCGGACGCGGGGAATGATATCCGCGCCGCAATGTGGGGTCGAGTTATCCGCCGCGGATCACCGACCCAAACGAGCAATAGCTGATCGATCGCGATGAATGTTGGCAGTTGCTTGCTTCTTGTAGCTCATGTGGGATGGGAAGTTCGACTTTCTAGAGAGACCGAGGAGACGTTGCAGAGCAACCGCGGACCACTTCCGGCGTGTGAGCTCGGCAACGTGGCAAGGCGGAGAATCCCCGCCCAAGGTCGTCCAGGTCTTTTCTTACATCTCGGAAATCCTCGAGGCCGTTTATAATTCAGTAGTTATATAGCGAACGATCTGTCTCTGCAATTGTCCTCTGTCTCCCGCAATCTCATCTCGTTGCCTTCTTGTGCTGCTGCAGATATGGCTCCTCCTCCGCCCTCCGTTGCAACTGCTGTTGCGCCAGTTGAGCAAGTCGACTTCTTCGGTCGTCCGCTCGATCGCCCTAGAGTTATTCAAGATGCTCTGTACACCGTCGATGACCTTATTCGCAGTCGTGCCAAATATTATCCGAATGTTCCAATTCTGTCGTATTCTTCATCCGAAACCTCGTTGACGGAGTACACGCACTATACTGCTGGTGATCTTAATCGCTTTGCAGACGAGGCTGCTCGTGCTTATATTCGTGCGGGCATTAATAATATGGTATGTATCATGAAAGTAAGATCGTACAAAGATCTGTACTGAATTTATCTCGATAGGCTCCGATGAATTCCTCTGTGCCGTCGGTTGTCGCAATGTTAGCACCTTCAGACATGGACTATATCGTGACGATGGTCGGCCTTGTTCGACTTGGGTATACGGTACTCATGCTTTCCAATCGTCTTCCTGCGAACGCTATTGATGCTCTTCTTAGAGCGACCAAAGCCAAGGTAGTTATTTACTCCAAGTTGTTCACTCCGGTTATCAATGAAGTGCGCACTGGTATTCTGGACCTGGGAACTCTCGCGATCATTTCTAGCGGTGAATGGAATGTCTCAACCACTTCCTCTCTCTCGGACTGGCCTCTTCATACACCTTTAGATGGGGAGAAAAATTGTTTTATTATTCATTCTTCGGGTTCTACCGGTCTTCCTAAACCAATTTTCCAAACTCATAAAGCTGCGATAAATAATTATGCATCGTCATTTGAGATGAAAGGTTTCATCACTTTACCTCTCTTTCACAATCACGGGATTTCCTCATTCTTTCGAGCGATTTATGCTAATAAGCCTATTGTGTTTTATAACGGCAAACTTCCACTTACAGGATCTAATTTAACAGAGGTTATGAAAGTCGCTCAACCAGAAGTTTTCTATGGCGTTCCTTATGTTCTTAAACTACTCGCCGAATCTGCGGAGGGCATCAAGTGCCTTGCGAAGTGTAAGCTTGTACTATATGGTGGTAGTAGCTGCCCTGATGAACTTGGTGATCGCTTAGTGGCTGCTGGTGTCTATCTTTGTGGACATTATGGCGCAACTGAGACAGGCCAACTTCTCAATTCATTTCGACCAAAGGGAGACACAGCCTGGAATTACTTAAGATTAGACGGTGCGGTGAAAGATTACGTTGTTATGGATGAAATTTCTCCTGGTGTTTTTGAATGCGTTTGTCTCGATGGCTGGAAATCAAAAGTTGTCAGTAATTCTGATGATCCGGCACCAAACAGTTTCCGCACGAAAGATTTGTTTTCTCGACATCCTATAATCCCTGATGCATACAAATATCTTGGTCGTATCGATGATCGCGTTACTTTGATGAATGGCGAGAAAGTACTTCCGATTCCGATTGAGCATCGCATTCGTCAGGATATCCATGTACAAGAGTGTATTGTGGTTGGAGTAGAAAAAAATGCTCCTGGATTATATATTATTCCTAGTTCTGCCACTGTCGCTATGACGGAAGAGGAGGTTATCGATGCTGTTTGGCCTGCAATTGACGATGCAAATGCTCAAGCCGAGGCATTTTCTCAAATTAGCCGTGAATTGATTCGAATATTGCCTTATAATGTCGATTATCCGCATACAGATAAAGGTACTATTATCCGTGCTGGTTTCTATAAAGCATTTGCCGCCGATATTGAGGCTTTATATACGAGCTTTGAAGGTGGAGAGGGCACTCTTATTCTTGACGTTCCCGGTTTGGAAAATTTCCTTTTTGAGTTATTTACTGAAAATTTGAAGATCAAGTTGGAGGACTATAGCTCCGATTTTTATTCATTTGGAGCAGATAGTTTGCAAGCGATTCGAGTTTGGAGTATTCTCAAACGTTCTTTGGATTTAGGTGGTAAAGGATATAAGATGAGCCAGAATGTTGTCTTTGAAACTGGAAATTGCAATGCTCTTGCTCGTTATCTTTCTTCCTTGCGAGCCGGAGAATCTGTTGTGGATGATGACGCTCATATGTTGATGAACGAGCTTTATGAGAGGTATTCTGTCTTTAGACCACATCAGGCAGGACATCTTACACCGGATGGAGAATATATGGTATGTTACAATGTTAACCGAGAAATCTATTTCAGCATACTAACTAACTCATCCAGATGATTACCGGAGTAACAGGCTCTCTTGGAGCGCATACTCTAGCTCAAGCTCTCAAGCTAGCGAATGTGAAGAAGGTGTTCTGCTTAGTCCGTGCATCGTCTCCTGAAGAAGCCCATGCTCGCGTTCTGTCTAGTCTCGACAGCCGTGGAATCTCTCTTACCGAGTCATATTTGGCTAAGATGGTTGTCTATCCCGGCGACTTTAGCCGGCCAGATCTTGGTCTTCCAGAATCGGTATATCAGGAGCTTCGTACTTCTTTGACGACTGTTATTCATAGTGCATGGGCAGTGAACTTCAACATCGGTGTCAAGAGCTTCGAAAAGCACCACATTAGAGGCGCTCATAATCTGATTCAACTCTGCCTTGATTCGAAAACCGTCAGTCCTGCGAGCTTCTTTTTCTGTTCTTCGATTTCAGTTGCCGCTGGGACTCCTCTCCCTGCGACAATTCACGAAGCACCTATTGATAAGTTTGAACATGCGCAAAATATGGGATATGCGCGTTCCAAGCTTGTGACAGAACATCTTGTTGAAACAGCAGCAAAGAAATATGACATCCACGCACGCGTATTTCGAATTGGGCAAATTGTCGGCGATAGTTTGAATGGATATTGGAATGATACAGAAGCTATTCCGTTGATGATTAGGTCAGCGTTGACGATACATGCTTTGCCCAAACTCGATGAGACTCCTGCTTGGCTTCCGGTTGATTACGTCGCTAGATCAATGCTTGAGTTATCAGGCGTGGCAAATAACGGTGTCATGCCCGATGACTCTCCGGACATCGTATATCACGTTAATAATCCGTATACGTTCCGTTGGACAGAAGACCTCCTTCCAACACTGAAAGCGGCTGGTCTCGATTTCGATATCGTTTCTCAGCGAGAATGGGTCCGTCGGTTGCAGGAAGGCGAGCAAGACCCGATCCGTAATCCGACAGTCAAACTATTAGGATTCTTTGCTGAAAAGTATGATAACGACAAACCAGGTCGCAAGGGTTTAAATTTAGAGACGCATGTTACTGTGGAGAAGAGTTCTGCGATTAAGAATGCGCCGGAACCAGTTAGTAGTGGATTGATCAAGTTATTTGTGGATAACTGGCTAGAGAAATGGGTGTGAAGCGAGTGAAGAATTTAGATTGCGGCGGCTTGCGTGCCTCGGATTTCGGATTCGGATTCAATATCAAAGCGAATAACCTTAATTACTAGAAAATATAAAATAAGCGCAATCATTTCTTAATTGCTTTCGTTTAGGATCATTGATGGCGCAATGTGGGATTTATGATGGGATTTATGAGCTTGGCGACGATGAGATGGAATGAACGGCTGACATGTCGCAGAGGCATTTTTCCTTGAGGGAATGAGTTGTGCTGCTAATACAGCAGCCCGGTTACCGCTGGTTATTTGGAAGGATCCATCCGGAATTTGTCTGACAGTAAGCTATGTTGAGCATGCAATAGAAGTGGCTTTCGGGTGCACAACTACGCGACATATAACGGCAAATTCTGAGTCGACAACCGCGCGCGCATAGCTGTAGCGGGATTGGTACCTACGGCAATGTGGAGACGTCATTATTTATTGCCCATGAGTCCAACTGCACTGTGAGTCCGCCATGGCGGCAGAAGACACGGAGAATATAGACAGTGAATTGACTATTTTTGGAGTAGCTGCAGGGTTGCTAACGTCGCTGCTCTGTAGGACGACGTCTTTGGGCACAGAGTAGGAAGCCGTCCCACGACGCAGCGCGACGCGTGCTTGTGGAGACCTCGGCTCATCGTGTCTGCTTTTTCGGAGGACAGTCGCTCGAGATCTGTACTTTCTATAACATATTTCGCAGCAGGTCGTCCATCAACGACTACAAAGCTCGTCAGATGATATATCAACACGACAAGACTGGCTACAAACGAAATTAACGGCGCCTTACCAAACTTGCAGCTCGCTGATGTCAGACCAGAAAGCACAGTCCTACTCGGCAGACTGCATAGTCTGGAATGTTGATGCTCGCATTGTTACGCGAGAGTTTGTCTTGCCTGGTTTGCGGTAGCCAATTGGCGAAAAGAATAGGCGAGATTTAAAAACACGGGTACCTTGCATCCCAATTCTGCATGATGTATCGGGAGCTTCCTCAACGGCACCCTGCGTGCTGGAACAACCAATTCGGACAGGACAAAATGCAGCTTGCAGCTATCCAGAGACATTAGTTACATACTGCGCGCACGCAGCTAAGCAACTTCAAGCGCTGCAAGCGGTGTTAGCGGCACGGTACCGAGACCAAGCCAAAGGAGTGGAGCGCGAGTCCGGAGACGCGTTCGGAATTTAGCTGCCCTAACCCAAGTTAGGGACGCGTTATCTCCCACTGATGATATGTGGTCTACTCTTATTTCTTTATATTAGCGATTACCGTGGTCGTGGTGCTGGATATGGAGAACTTGCAGTGGTCTCTAGAATGACGATGAGAACAAGTCAAGTAGCAGAAAAATTAATCGCTGTTCCCTCGGCGCTCACAGATCGGGCTACTCGTCAAGACCGAAAATCCGCAATCCACGGCGGACCATCTGGACCCAAAAATGAGCACGGTAGCGACGTGATCTTGCTAGCCGGGTCTTGACCCCAAGATAATCATCTACTTGCTTATTGTAATACTGCGCGGCTTAGACCCAGAGTCGATCGGAATCGGATGTCGATGAGCAGCGCGCTCTGGCCGGAGAATTTAATCTGCTGCGTCTTGCAGTGGACGTTTGGATCCGTTTGGACCGTCGAACGCCAGGACCCTTTGTCTCTGTCGAGATCGGACTGTTGTGCCCGCTCTCACTCGGCGCACTCCAGCTTATAATCTGTCGTGTCTGCATCCTCCGCCTCGAGATGCTGTGAGTATTGTCTTATCGTCGTCTTTGCTTACGACATGAAGCTCTCTCTAACCTGCTTCCTGCTCTCTGCAGTATTCGCGGTCGCCGTCCTCGCGGACTCCCCCACTGCCTCTACCGCCTTCCCTGTCCCGACCTTTACCAATCTCGTTCGATGGGCCAAACCGGTATACAATGTTGGCGCCATGTCCCGTGCCATCTCCGTCAAGGGTAAAGAGGAATACGGCCGTATGATTGACCCCGACAACACATTCACCATGTACCGCGATGGAGGAGGCTCGTGCACCCTCAACAATCGCACCTTCTACGTGTTTGACGATACCACTGCGTACACCTCAAGTGGCGCTATCGGTGGATTTGCTACAAATAGTGTTTCGATGGCCAGAGACTTCAATGACCCTACCAACCTCAAAGACTTTTCAATGTCAAACTCAATTGGTTATTTCCAGCCAATCCCAATGACTACTGAGGAAGCGGCCCAGGTAATCAGTCGCCGGTATGCATTCTGGACTTACACCAATTGCGTTCAACTATCCGAGACCTCGGCAGCACATTTCTTCCACGTCAAGAAGTACTTGACCTCGTCATCGACCTATGATATGGGTAACACTGTCGCCAAAATGGAATTGGATACCACCAATAACCTTATACAGATTCAGCGCTTTACTCAACTCGCGTTTCCTAACAATACGTACTCATATGGATCATTTGCTAGTATGGTGGTCAATGGCGTTGCATACCTTTATGCTCTTGATACAATGTATTCCAACAGCTATGACGTTCACGTTGCAAGCGTGCCTTCCTCGAAATTCTGGGATACGTCGAAATATCAATACTGGGATGCGGCGACAAGCACATGGTCTTACACGCGGCCTTTGCCTACCCAAAGACGCCAAGCTAGTGCAGCGATTAAGGGAACCATGCCTTTCTCTTCTGGAACTGTTTATTACTCAGAGTTTCACAATCAGTATATGATGATTTTTTTCAATAGTTGGGTGGATAATACCTTCCGTGCTATTACTGCTCCTACACCCCTTGGACCATGGAACATCACAAACACTGTTGTTTGGAAGACAACACCAGGACGAAGCTACAATTATGGAGGAGTCGCTCATCCTGTTTATGGCTCGCAGTTTGGTCAAACTATTGGTCAGTATCTCAGAGTTCATTGGTCTTATCAAGATGCGGATGGAACAACCTATACAAAGATTGGACGCATTAGTTTCCAGTAATTGGTTGAAGGCGTATTATGTATGATTAGGATTTCATTTCGTTTGATGGTGTTTATAATTGTGTTTTTTGTTGATGTTTCAATTGGTTTGCCTTACCTTCTCTAGTAATAATATTGTGAGAATTATAATATACTTTAATATTGTGAGCTGTAGCATCTCACTGCCAAGTAATATCACATAGAATCGGCTCTGTCCATATCTTTCTTCATATTGCTTCCTTAGCAACCTATATAGGTTCCCAAATAGCAAGGATCTGCATAATTGGTGAAGATCATGCTAAAAGTAGAGATTTGCATGACAAAGCAATACACTTTCATGAGATTTAAAACAAAGAATGTTGACAGTAGGAAAAAAGGTACAGTAAAAGATTGCGATCTGATCTCAGTTGATACCTGTGTCATTGCAAAAGTCTTGTGTGGTAACAGAATTACCACTAACAGCAAGTGAATAAATAGTATGTTCACATTGTCTGCATACCAAGTTGCCCATAATGCTGGAGTAGCACTTTCGCATTTACAGCAGTAAGTTTATCATTATTTTGAAACTCTCTGAATGAGCATTCAGGTTCAGTGAGATGTTAATCCTCGCTCCTTCCAACCCAGCAAACACAACCTGGCAACATATAATTTCCAATAGGTCATATACTTAAAGTTTTGACAGATTGCTTGCCTTCATCTTTCATTGATTTGCAAGCTAGAGCCATAGCTTCTTGCAATAAAAACTCATTTCTGGTACTCTATGCTTAAGCTCAATTCACTAGGGCATCTCAAATTGTACAAGGAACATGATAATCATACAAATAATAAATAACAATCATCAATACTAATTATGTCATCAAGATTTGTACACTCTACAGATTGAAAGTACTGTGGTAGCATGATAGTCACTAAGTGTGATGAAATTGCATATTATCCCATATTGGAAAGAAGTTTATGATTTCATACACAATGTCCAGGAATGCAAGTTGAATCTGAATATGAAACTACCCCAGTGACTCCAACCAAGAATCAAAAGCATTAACACATTTAAACTTGTGAGCAAATGTGTTAGTGCAGAGGCCCCTGACCTACTTCTCAACTACAGGACAATACTAGGTGAGAGGATGGGCACTAATAATTATGAAAAAAAAGGATTTCAGGAATTGAATAATGATTGACAATTTCATAATCTCATGCATTTCAAAGTATATTTACTACAATGTTGATCACCTTTTCATTTGTTTTTCCATGCTGCCATTCTCTGATTCAAATTCCTTATCCAATCCCATGTGTATGTGTATTATTCTGAACTGCATAAGCAGCAGATGATATATCAGTAAGCAGATGCATCCACATGAGGAATGTCAAATTCACAGCTATTCTTGATATCTCAAGATCTCAATTAAAATCTTGTGGGTATCTGAAGCTATTAGAGCATGTCACTATCAATTCATTATACTTAAAGCCTGCTGTAAGTATCCAATCTCAGCAATGTAGTGGCTCTTGAAGGGGATAATATTTTGTATACTTACTATGCTGCGCATAGCTTGATGTATCATGGACACAAGTCAGTTGCTGACAGATAATTAAATGCAAAATGATATTCATAAAGGAGAACTGGATATCCAAATATATTGATCCTGCAATATGCAATTCTCCAAACCCAATTTTTAATGAAGGTCAATTCATCATATGACTAGACAAACAGTAAGTAGCAACTAATCCATATCAAAGTCCATCACATGGTCACAAATTGGCAAACAGGGAGAGATTGTGCTGGCTCCTGCCACACACATTTGCCAATGCAGCCAAACAATGTTGGTAGCAACATTGCATCATTCTGAGGAAATATTTTGATATCACATAACTTAGCCTGGCCTAAGTCATACATGAGACTCATGTTGAAAATTGGTGTTCAAGTGTTCATCGATAAGTTATCAGCAAGCCTGTCTAATTGGAGATCACAGAAGTGAGAGGAAACTGAATTGGCTCAATCAGAGATCACAGAAGCAAGGGGAAGCTGAATTAGCTCAATTGGAGATCACAGAAGTGAGGGGAAGCTGAATTGGCTCA
>JAJLTU010000050.1:0-81009 GCA_030568295.1 Myxozyma neotropica
AACTCCTAACTGCTAACTCCTAACTGCTAACTCCTAACTGCTAACTCCTAACTGCCTTGTCTTAGCTCATCATCTACAACTGATGACTTGTCAATGAACACTTGAACACCAATTTTCAACCCTCTCTGACAGGCAAGTTCCAGAATTTTTGCAAAGATAACAGTATTATCACTCTTTGCCTGCCTCCCCATTTATCTCACCTTCTTTAGCCACATGATGTTTGGTGTTTTAGTGGCAATATAATCAACAAATTGGGCTGCTTATTAGGTCACATGTGACCCACATCAGGAAGGTTGAGTATTTTATTGCATTCAAAGCAGCCCATTTTGCTACCATGACTCCTGAGAACATCAAGGCAGGATTTAGAGGAACCAGTTTGAGTCCTTTGATCCTCAGGTCATGCATGATCTCAAAGCTTGATGTGAGGTTGCAGACACCAACACCTTCAGAGCCAACTCTCACAAACATCAACCCTTGGGTCTCCCAGATGCTGCTATTGACCAGCTGGCAAAGGGAACGCAGGCATTATCCCACACAGTGTCTCTCATGCCTTCCAGGATGGGAGCTCTCTGAAAGTCAAATGATGCCCTCAGCAAGTGCAGAAGGACTAAACATGTACATGTCCATCATAGAGGAGCACTTAGCATGCAGGATGGTCAAGAAATTATTGCACAAAAAGAGGTGAAAGGAGTGCAGGATGCTGAAACAAATGGTGGTGGTGTGAGGATAACTGGGCCGATCCAATGCTGCTGTGGAAGCTGTGGCAAGCTCAGACATAATACAAGGACATATAAGGGGAATTAAATAAATATCTAATATTTGTTTCTAATGATTTGTACTGAATATAACCTCTTGTGAGTGTTTAATTGAATTCTTTTGGTTGATGAGGTGAACAAGTGCACTGCTCATACGTGGAGCATGTTAATTATTATTATCATTTGCCTTCAAAAAGTCCAACTACACTTCTCTGAGTCACTTTGTCAAAGCTAGGCCACATGCCATGCATTCTAGCATTCCTCAGTCCTCTCCATTCAGTGGAGGATATCAACTCCGAATTAGCCTGCGCACCTGTATCCACTTCATGGTCATTTAAAGACTCGCTGGTACCTCTCAATCTCGCCAACTTGTTGCAGTATTGCATTGTTTCTGGAATTTCAAATTCTTTCGGATTTTTCAATAAATCTAACCCAGTTGGTCCCTTGCTCAATCTTGACAAAGCTGGTGTACCCATTGCAAACTGAAATGGCCTCTTTAAACCTCTTTGAATTTCAGCATTATTCTCAACGGATTTTATGGTGGAAGGAAGTAGTGCAGCCTTCTCAAATGATGGAGTATTATGATTCTTCCAATTCTGCCAATTTCTATCACGTACAACAACTACTTTAAGCGATCGCACAAAAGCAGAATCTAAATCAACCATTTTTGAGGTGGATGCTCTTGACACTGACTCATACACATCAGTCATGAACTTCATGAACTCGGCATCTGGAATTGAATTGTACATGACACTTTTGTTGGGAATAGGAGTAGCTGAGTCTGAAGATTCAATGCATTCACATAAAAAGGTGCAGAGAATGTAGATCTGACTATATATTGTACGTCTGAATAGCGTGTCACTCAATTCAAGCTCAAATAATGATTTACTTGTAAGCCACTTAGGAACAAAGGCATCATCATATGCATCATCAGTGGCACAAGGTAAATCATGATCCTGGGGAATAGAGGAGCTATTATTTTCAGTATCCGTTGCCCCGCTTGTGATGGTGGATGACGATTTTTCGCTTTGGACACCGATCATTGCATACTTCTTTAGCACTTCGAGAATTAATTCTAGGATTTCGCGAAACTCGGATCGTTCTTGCGTCTGTGATAATAGCTGACTTGGATCAGCAAAATAATGCTGCAGTTCCCAAAAGCTATTGAAAATACGATCTACAAGAAAACAATTAGCATATTCACCAGAGAAAATTTCAGCACAGAAATTACCTTGCTCACACCTCTCCCATTCTGTAACATTCTCAACATCAAACTCTCCCCTCTGATTTACACCAGACCGTTCACTTAAGGGGAATGCCTTACCAAGAAACACAAGGATTCTCCCCGAAAACGAGGAGTGCTGAGTCTTTGACAGCCGTTTCAAAAGTGCATTGCATATGCGAATCAAATCAGTTCCAGGCCGTCGGGCGCCATTCAGATTCTGTGCCGAGAAGTCAATATAAGTTGACGGCAATATCACAAACTATGGAGTAACACACTGACGCTATTAAAGAATCTCGACTTTCTAAAAATGGCCAGAATGTTTGGCACCAATCAATAGTTTGAATTTCAAATAAGTCTTCGAGATACTCATGAACCATACGTAATTCAACATGCCCTGAAGAAGTTAGCAATCCCATCAGTTGCTGGTATCAGGGAAATCCCTACCTGTATATGAAAGCCTCCAAACGGTATCAATCAGGCGACTCAATTGCTGAATTTGTAGTACCTTGTCATCAATTGCAGCGTATCTATAGAGGAGATATTTTCCATCAGACTCCAAAATCTGAGTCAAAGATCCACGATGAGAGGCCGCTAAAATCTTCTCCGTAGATCTTCGAAATTGTTTCTCCAAAGTAGGTGTTATTTCAACCGGTGATGCCAACTCAACTCCTGGTGGAACGAGATCGATCAGATTTTCGAGCATGGTTAAGACGGTAGGATGTACAGTTTCCTCCATTTGAGACTCAGTCAACGCGGGTCTTAGCCTGTTCTGCGGTTATGTAGAGAAAAAATACATATACTTCCAAGTTATAACGCCTCATACCATCGGATTGCGGGATAGAACTTCGAAAAGTAAAACCTTGCTCAACTCAGTAATAGTATAAGCAATTATTCAGACAAGCGCCTGCGGCTGCGAGGTATTGAAAAACTTAAATGCGTGTTAAGGTTTCGAATCTGCAAAGTAATCAACTAAAATGGGTCTCCCTGTATCCCCTAAATGTATACGGACAAAATAGACGCACATGTGCCGCTGTTATATCATCTCTTATAGCATATTTAAGCAGGGCAAGGAGATAAAAGCAGTACCAAGCATGCGATTTTGTATATAATTTTTTTCTCGCCTCGTTCAATTTGTCGTTTTGGGTGTCTTCAGACAGGTACATAGTCGGCCTTTTCAACACGAATAATTATATGATCATCAACCAACGTTGAGTCTTCCTGAAATGTCAAGAATGGACCAACCCGTCTTGGAGACTCGCCCGTCTAGTAGAGAGTCTGTGGAGATGATGTCTTCAAAGTTTGACAGTATGATCCGAGATATATCTGAGAGAATGAATTTTGTGAGTGATCTACAGCTGGGGTGAGCCTCTATCGTCTGCATATGTTCTAACGGGCTTCCCACTACAGCTAATACAGCAAACCTGCGAATCCTCAGATAAGCATCATGAGCAGTGTGTGTCCATTTCGGAAGAAGCAGCATGGGAAATAGAAAGGCTTCAAATAATCATCGAAAGATGTAGCGATCTTGACTTGGAGTTTGCCAAAATTAAAAGGATAGGTGAGATTGTGTAAGTAAGAAATGATATTTTGTTTCAGGTGATTAGTACTGACTTCATGCTAGCAAGGAGTTTAAGCGTCGGGTAGCGCATCTAGAAAGGTAGTTCTAAGGACGACAAAGCAGAATAAGCCTCTCTTGCACACATTGAGGGCTCGCGATGTTGTGTGCACGTCTATCTCCCGTATCATTGCAGCATGTGCCGCCTGATCACAGATGTGCATTCTAGAACATGACCTACGGCGGCATCAATGACCCAATTCTTGATTCTAAGACGGGGCAATCAGAGAACTAGCTCTTTGAGTAACTACGGTCATCTTTACAGTAAAATATATTTATAATGCACGTAATCATTACACCTATAATGGAATTGCATGCTTAACGAGTCAGTGACCGGTACAAACGTAAAATACCTAGCTAATATAACAGCGTAATAGTTATATTTTATCACCAACGCTTAAACAAGATCCGGTCTAGTTCCCCACCAGTTTAAGAGTGCAGCAAGACCGACCTTGTCGATCAGCTCGGATGCGATCTTGACCAAGATGTACTCGCCAGGACGCTTTTCCTGGAAGATACTACAAGTCGAGGGTCAGTAAAGTCAACAGGAACAAAGGCGCATACAGCACTGGAGGATTATGTCATACTTAACAAAGGCACCAGGAACGGAGCCAATAGCAAAGAGCAGGACGCCTAAGTAGCAAGCTCCTTTTTGTGTAAGAGTCCCGGTAGACTGGAGGATGGCTGCGACAGCGTACGTCTTTGCAGCGGCGCCCGCGAGCGATGAGCCCCAGGCGGCAATGGCCCCTGCGCCCTCCTTCGACTTCAGGAACTCCTCCGGGGTGTCTGCGGTCCTTGCGCGGTCGTACGCGCTGCCAAAGAAGGGAGCCGAGAGCACGAGCCCGGTGCCGTGGGTGAAAGCGGTGCCGATGGCGATTGCGCTGGACAGAGGCGGTTAGTCTCGACGAAGAAAGAACAGGCGGCAGCGGGACAAACATACCTGGGAGTGACGGCAGGAAAGTATTTAAACGGCATGGTGGTGATGACTTGCGCGATGAAGCTTGTTGACTCAACAGAACAGAACAGACAGCAGCTTCAGCTTTATACCGGTCGAGAGTCGATCAGACACGGCCCCAACCGAGAAAGGATCTACGTCGACGTCATGGCCGCGGCCACGAGCAGGGTAGATGCCCTTTCTGGCCACCCCGCGCACTTCCCAACTTTCTTTAGTCGCGACTCGCGATCTCATCGTTTCGACATTTACAAGGGGATCGTAGAGTTAGTTACCCGGCTGTTTCCAGCCTTCGAATCGGCGCCGCCCTGATTGGCCACTCGCGGCTCTCCAAGTTCCCGTCCTGCTTCGACCGGCAAACCCTGAAAACCGGCGTCGTTTGCTATAGGCAAGTCGCTCCTACCTGGGCTTGTTCGTTACTGCTGTGCATTGGCGCGCTCCCGCTAATCCTTATTTCGCCAGACTTTCGTTTTCTTTCCGTGCTGTTCTATAATCATGGCTGGAGGAGGTCCTGTTCCGATTGCTCAGGTATGAGTGCTCTCCATACCGGCTGGCTTGCGCATGTGCTTGCTAACTAACTCGTTCATTCTCACTAGAAATACACTTTGCGATCGACGGGAATATGGGAGAAGATCCGCAAACTTCTGGTTCTGGTAAGTGATTGTGATTGTGCTCAGCGGTAGAGCCGAATATTGATAGCCTGCCTTTGCTTCAGGTGCCCAACAGATCCACCGGTAACCCGCTAGTCCCCTACTACCGTGTCCCTTCGACCGGCTCTCACCCGGATGCCGAGACCTACCGCGATCCTAGAACTCTTCCGGCGTCCGACATCGCAAGCAACCCGTACTACAAGCGCGACACCCGCCGCGCGTATCCAAGAATAGCATCTTACAGCCAATCAGACATTGGTGGCCTGCTTTTGTACGGATCCGAGGCGACTCCCCGCATTTCAAAGGGTGAAACTGGTCAGCAAGCTCTGACCATGGTGAAGGATGGCTCGTTGAGCCTTACCGCGGTGATTACCTCTCTTCCCAAGGAGGTTATGTTTGCAGAAGTTTTGTCGAAGGATGGCCAACCTCCATTTCCCGCACCGCTGACTAAGAAGACTAACTGGAGATTATTACAAGAACCCGAGAGTGGCATGTTTCCGGATAAGTATCCTGTTCGGACGTTCACTTAGACAAGACTCAGTATTTGAATATTTAGCATAATCTATCAAATCGATCGTTAGAATGTGTCACTCAATGAATAAGCGTACTGTGGCATTATTATCGGCAGCTAAGACTAGACAAGGATCCTATTAACTTATGCTGTTACTCCCATGGTAGTACCTACATATGGTACTCCTAAATTCTCCCCGCATCGCAGACGTACAGAGAGTTCATGTCGCGAAGCTAAGTTAAATAGGGGATGTAGATTAAATATTGATGGAGTTGTTGAGGACGACAGTGCTATTACTCTCTCTTCAGCTAACGACAACGCAATAGCAAATAGTATCCAGAAATACAGTAGTGTACCAGTTGTAGAACTCCTGTATGAGAGGCTGCTCGATAGATCGGGAAGATATTCAAACCCCTTAATTACTAACGATGGCGAGCCACGTTCCACTCTCAGAAGATTCAGTCTGATATACAATCTCGATACTAACGAGCATGACAGACGAACTTGGAAAACCATTTCTGAGGAAGAGAATATTTTCTTTGTTGACAGATAACAGCAATGCGGACAAATACTGCTTTGCCTTCAGCCGATTCTGGAACCACACAGTTCAAGTGACTAAGGTATAAACCTGTCCCGGCACTGACGAGTACCGTGGCGCCTTAACGATGTGAGGTCTAACTTCTCTGCTAGTTCATCAGCTACACGTCAAATCCTCCCGATTATTATATCGAAGGTTTAGTTTCCGATACTAAGTATACAATACACACCGTGTTCTCGCACGAGTCGACGGAATCATTTGAACGGTACGGCCCAAGCTCTTCCTATATTTTCAAAGCAGTCTAAAGTTGACCTCCGAGATAGCACATACGGTAAAAGATTTACCGATAATACATCAGGCTGCATCATTCAAATTTTGGAAGCCCAGCTGCATCTATTCCCTTCTCATTGTATTGGAAACCGCGTTGGATGCGACCTTAATGTCACTACACCCTTAGTGCTTAGGTCGTCCCATCCGAATGCCGGATCGAACACAAAATACATGCCTATACTCTATATCCAGAAATTTTCGTACATCGGAGCAGATGGTGCAGATATAATGGGAAAGGCGACACCCGCTCCCATCCGATTGAACAAAAGTATTAGAAGTGCAATAGAAAGAAGGATTCAATTGATGTTAGTTGACGTGCCAGTTCTCTGGACTACCGTTTAAATATAACTTCTGACAGACGCCTTCACAACAGAACACAAAATCGGCAGTTTGAGCCTATCTTATCTTCCGCGGTCTCCACCGCCCATCTACTGAAGGAGACTTCTCAGTTTCGCACTCCAAAGCCAGTGGAGATGACAAGCAGCGGCGATCATTTATTGCAGTCAAACAATAGCACAATGGCCTTCACGACTCAGGCTAAGCAACCAACAAATGATACCATATCCTTTAGTAGCAACTTACATCAAGCATCGTCAGTAGTCCTGCGCAATGCTACCGAATTTCATTCCTCTTCCGGCGAACAGACTACGCGAGAATTAGTCTCGCAGATCGTCAATTCGAATGGCTCGAATATTGTGGATAATCAGAAATCCAACTCAGAGAAGAATGTGGCGTTTATATTTACTAGTAGTGATAGAGATTTGCAAACTGGAGAACCATCGGCAATCAAAGGAACTTCATATAACAATGACGTTGAACTGCGCGTAAGCTCTAGCGAAGAGCCGTCAGCCTTACAACGAGGCAATGAGAACACGCGAAGTCAAAGTCGTTGGACGCAAGAGCCAATGCCTGGTCCTCCTAGTTTAGTCTATGCTGAGCAGCATAAATGTGTTACAGCCGATTTGGATGCCTCTGTACGCGAGGAGTTAGATGAGCAAGGCACGACAGGAAATCGCTCAAGGGCGGCCGACCAACACTTGGGTATTAGAACTGGGTTTGATTCAGAGTTCATTGGTTTGTCTTCTACAGGGATAGAGACTCGGTCAGTCATGCAAGGTAAGCCTCGGCATAAGACAGTGGATATGACGAGACGTCACAGAAAGATAAGGCTGTACATTACTCCACGCTTTTCTGCAGCTCCATTAAGCAGTGGGAGAGCGGACATATATTTTAGCACCACGATCAAGAAGGCGCATGACGAGTTTCATTTGGAGCAAGTCGAAGAAGAACAAATCAAAAAAGATAGCTCTTATGTAAATTAGCCCATCAAATTAATATGATACAGCTAATATCTTCCATCTTCACCTCTCGCTTTTGACCAATCACCGGCACCGGTTTCTCTGGGACGATGTTCTTCTGTAGATGATGCTTTACTATCGCCGTATATGAATCTTACAAACTCCTTTGCCTCGTCAACATCTTCGGCAGCCAGATTCGTTAGTTCACGCGCTGAAAAGTGAATACTTCGGGAAGTGGACATATGTTGTAATACCATCCCTAAATCAGCTTCAGAAATCCTGTTTCTAGGATTTTTTTTCCCTAGATCTCTAGCATATCGTATTGAGACATCTTTCGCTCCCTCGGCTGTTGTGGAGTTAATAAATCTGGAAATAGTAGAGAGAACGGATCACGAAACGGACCTGAAAAGGCAATAATGTACGACATTTTCTTGCCCCATCCTTCCTCATATAACCTCGGCTGATCCCATGCAGTTTCACACGCATCGACCTGTGATAGATCAGCATCGCCATGGATCAGTCCCTGGCTGGACTCTACTTACATGAATCCATCGTTTTTGGGCGTCTGAATATACTTCGGTCCATACCTTGAGGGTTTGCAGAAGCAATTAGAATCAATCTCCTCCACATGAAAGTGAGATCTCAGAAACTCACATGGTCCTCGACATTCCATACCCATCTAGTTCTCGATCCTAGAGCACGGCAAAATAACCCAAAGCACTATTGAATCATTCCGGTTAAAAGGGTGATTCTCCTGGGCGGACAAGAAAATACATACATTAGCCCATTCTCCGCAACGGCCCTTTCTAAACGATAAGAGCTTTTTCGGATGATCGTATCTAGGAAAACGCATCTGATTTTGACAAGAATTGCACCGGTGAACCTCTACCCTCTGTGCGCCGTCTGCTCGCTCCTCTTGCGTTGGTTGGGTACCTCCAACGACTTGAGACTCCCCCTATATTGTGGAATAAGTGTACGTCAGCCCACAGTCTATATTTGATGAGACCACAAAAGCTCACGTCGCATCTGTCGCATTGCAGGGCATTGATCCAGGTAAAGAAACTATGTCGGAACCACCTAATGGAGCAGTCAGTGTCCCGGGTCCATTTATGAGCACAAGTCATAAGAAGCGCTCTTATACTTTAATAGAGCACGTATGAGATAATCCTGCATACTCCAAGAAGCATCTTTGTTGGATGCGTCTTCGGCTTCAGCATATAGGTCACCAAGAGGAAGAATATCTAGAGCACAATCTAGCAAATTGGGATCTTCGTATCTCAGAGGGACTGACGAGAGAGCCTGAAGCTGATTCAAGAATCCAGCTGTCTTTGCGTCACTAGCTTTCGTTTGAGGTCTGGCCAGGGAATGACGGTATTCAGTCGCCACCGTTGCGACCCATTCAGATCTAGATTGAGAGAGCATATCTGCCGATGTAACGGAATTATGCACATGTATCTGCAGCGATATCTGTGAACAGAGATAAGTTGACAGATCATCTTCGATACATCATCATACATGAGGTTATGCACAAACTCTATTTCAGCGCGTGCCAGTAGTCGAGACTGCCGAAGCCTTGCTCTTGCCCGATCTTGTCTTTATCAAGAGAGCCGTTCGGCAGGATATTATAATCAATGTTATTTTTATAAGATGGATGATTCGAGTTATCTACTTCCTGGTAACTGTTCCCTGTCGCTTTATCATTAGCGATTTGTGAAAATAGACTAACACGAACAGGTTTCGACCCGTCCACTTTAAAGGTCGCCGACCTTAGGCGCGTGCTTTTATTTCACGATATTCAATTTCCTTCTTCTGCAAAAAAGGCGGTCCTTATTGAGCTTTTTCGGAATCACATCAGCTCAAACTCTGAGCAGCTGTTGGCCGATCAATCTGCCGCCAATCACGATGTACCTGCTATTGTGGACGCGGTACGACTGTTATTTGTGTTTTCCTTGTTTCCTGACCTGATTTCATTATTGATATTTTATTTTCTTTAGAATTCAATGACTAGTATGGATTCATCTCCAGAGGCGAAGACGCTGATCAAGAAAACTGCTCGAAAGAAGGCTTCTACAACTTCACAGAAGAATACGCGAGGGAAAAAATCGGTCGATCAAAATGATGACCGCAGAGGTTCAGAGAACTTCGTAGCTAAAGAGTATCCTGTTCAACCGGTATGCTATCTAGTGATTGGTAGATTATTTGATTGTATCTGTTCTGATGTCGAGCTTCTGTTAAATTCAGATGGCTGAGGAAGGATCTCCGTTCTCAACGAATAATCCTTTCCAGTCTCCTCACGTGGGTGTACGCACGCCATCTCGGGGTACAAAAATGCCTTCGAATCTCTCCGTTGGTATTGTATGTATTGTATTGCGTTTATCCTCCAGATTGTTGCTGAATGTTCTATTAGGCTTCGCGAAAGATATCTTCTGCCAGCGGTTCTCTTCCGTCGTCGCCTCAATCGCCACTGTTTGACCATAAATTCAGCTCATCGCCAGGAGTTATTGAAAACTCGCCGCTAACTTTTTCTTCCGACCTATTTGTTCCGGATACAATGTCTTTTCCTAAGCCTAACGAAGGTGACTTCGAGGTTGTGGATGGGGATGTGTCGGAGGACGCTGATGAAGAAAGAGCGGATGAAGAGGACGAAGAGGAAGCATTTGATGTGGGAGTGCTAGATGGGTCGCGCGACGCACCACCATTTTCCTTCCCATTTACAGTTTTTGCTGTTTGGATATTTTTCTTGATGTCAGCAATGTCAATTAGTTGGTGGAGAAGTGAGAGACTTCGAACTGGATATTGTGAGATCGAGGGCCAGGGTCGTTATGTCATGGATGTTGGGTACAACAGTTTTTTCTCCAAGTTTGAATTGGACTGTCTTCCTTGTCCGCATCATGCGAAGTGCTTCTCTGGCTTTCGGGCGGAATGTGAATCAGACTACGTTACGGTTCGCAATCCTCTTGCTCTGGGAGGGCTTTTACCAATTGCTCCGAAATGTGTTCCTGATAATGAGAAGCAGCAACGGACCCAGATCCTTCTAGATGAGGAGTTGTCGCTTCTGAGAAAGCGCTTTGCTGAAGTGCAGTGCTACGGTGGCAGCAAGAATAAGAATGATCCTACTATTTCGGTTGATATCCTGAAAGGAATGCTGCTCAAAATGAAATCTGTGAGTGTCGTTTGAGATATACTTATGATGTGTTGCTAATTTCTAACTACGTGTCTCTTAAGCCAAATCTCTCCAACGAAATGTTCGAAGAGCTCTGGAAATTGTCATACCAAGATTTGATCTCGCAAGATGAGGTGTATGTGGTGCAAGAAGCAAACGAGGAACGTGTCGGATCTACATCGTCTTCTGAATTTCCGTGGGCTTGCGTTTTGAAAACGGAGCTTGGTGAATTGGCATACGACAATCGTCTTAAAATTACATGTAAGTTTTGCTTAGACTAATGAAGTCTGATTTAAAGATCTAAAGTACTGATCATTGTGATAATCTTAGCATTTGCAATTTTGGTGGGAACGGTATGTATTCTAGTATCATTAGCGACTAGCTTCCGTGTGCGGCAGAAAAGAGTACGCGAACTTGTTCAAGAGAGCTTGAAGAGTGTGCAAGAACAGCAGAAACGAAGTGAACGTGATACTAGTGGAAGAACATCACGATTTATTGTTATGGCTCAACTGAAAGACCAGTTGCTAAGTAACGCATATGATGCTGGCGAGCGGCGGCGGATTTGGGATAATGTACAGCATATTGTTGAAGGCAATGCAAACGTATATAGTCGCCAGATGGAGATTCATGGCGAGATTATGCGTATTTGGGAGTGGGTGGGCGTGAATTAAATTAGGTTGAGCTACCTTTGTCGATGCTGTGTAACATTAAGTTTTGTGAGTGATGGCCAAGTTAACTTTTATGTAATAATATATATAATTCTGTAGCAGAATCCTATTATCCATGAAATCAGAAACTTCTAGATTTAATCATTCTTCTAATAGTGGAGAGAGAACTTTGTGAGACAGCCATACTTGTCCTCCTTTCCAATAGTAGCCATCTTCTTCCATTCATCATTGTTCATGGCATCAATATAGCGCGAGCTTTCAAGACAGAAACCCGATCGTGCGGGATACAGATCGGCTACATTCATGTAACGACCGGTGTAAAACTGGTACGCGGGGTCGGTTGTACTGCCGCTAAAATGAATACCGGTGACGGGGTGGTATGTGTCAGCCATGGTCTTTAGCGGCAATGAGCGAGTGTCTGTCACCAAGATATCAGACACGTCGGAAAATACGAAGCAGTGATCGATATCGGGATCGACCGAACCAAGAACGAACTTGGAACAGTCCTCGGGCACCAATGGGTGAGGAAGGATTCTGCCGGTAGGAACAAAAGTGTCGGTAACTTCTAAGTATTTGTTTGTGCCCAAGGTGACTTCTGTACCGGCAATGCTCTTCTCGTTGCCAATGTTGAAATACGAATGATTTGTGAGGTTGATGACGGTGTGGGCAATGTCGTCGGGTCCGGTCAGGGCAGCGTCGTATTCCATGAACAGAGCAGCGCCAGCGGGCTCGTCCTCGAGCCAGTATGTGACCGAGAGCGTGATTTCGCCTGGGAAGCCTTCCTCCAAGTGCGGAGAGACGTACGAGAACTTTAGTTTTGGAGAAGCGGACGAGGATGGCGCGGGGAGAATATCGGGATCATCGAAGACAACCTTGTCGTAGCCGTGGACGCCGCCGTGCAGACAGTGGTCGAAGTTGTTCTTGACGAGGTTGTACGCGACGCCGTCGAGCTGGAAGTGGCCGTCGCGGATGCGGTTGGCCACGCGGCCAATGAAGGCGCCGAAGAAAGGATTGTCTTTGCGACGATAGCCGGCGCCGGTGGAGAAACCACAATTGATGTTGTGGAAGTCGAGGTCGGCGGGCGAGCGCTTGAGGCCGAAGACGACGAGGGCAGCGCCGCGGTTGGCGAAGCTAGCCATGACCAGGCCGTTGGGCGCGGCAATTGCATGGAGGCTGTTGGAGGTGTCCTCCGCGTCGAAGGGCAGTCTGGTACAGGACATTGCTGCGGACGTGTAGAGGTGGGAGCCGGACTTGCGAAGAGGAACCCGCGCGCCTTTTATTCCAAGCGCGTTTCCCTTCCCCACGCCAAGCGCAGTCGAGCCCGATTTAAGCGCCGACTTTAGCCGCAGCCTGCATAAGCGGAGCAATGTTTGTGCATCTGTGCGTCACGGCGCGTCGTTCGGTGGCCGCGACGCTGTCTACAAGTAGCAATCGGAGCCTTTGCCGCGTTTCTGTTTGCTCTGCGCATGGACTGAGCAGCGGCCTCTGCAATATGGAGAGGGGTTCCGCCAGGGCGGAGCAGAGTACCCGAACTGTTTACCATTCACCACGCTCGGAAAAATAAATGGCCCGGCCAGCTCGTCATAGTATAGGGTTAGGGATTTATTAAGTTAGGGTGCTTTATATGCTGGGTTAGTAATATTGCTTGAGTTTTTGGGGGGAGGTGTTGCCAGGGTGGGCGCAGAGTGCGCATGCGTCGCCTGCTTTTACTGTCCACGGCTGGACGCAGGCCGGCGGCAGTGCTGCACGGATTGGCCGTAGATATCCATATTGCTGCATCCTTCTCGTGGTCCCACCGTAGTGATGGCGCGTCGCCTCAGTCGAGTTCGTTTCGGCGCGATCTCGGTGGTGGTCCGGAATACTGGTGCTACTTCCACTTCCCCTGCTTGCTGCAGAACTCCGCGCGTCTATCCCCAACACACGCGCCCCCCCCTCTCACCGTCTGCGAGTCCGCTCTAAACCACACCAGACTCGGCCCTTTCGCTTCGCGCACTGTCGCCTCCTTCTTCATGCCACCCGAGCGCGCTGACAATGGTCGAAAAGCGTGCTCGCGATGGCTCTGTGCCGGCTCAAAAGCCTAACCGCAAGTTCGCTTGCACCCATCCGGGCTGCGGCAAGACCTTCAACCGCAAGGACTACCTAGCCCGCCACTCCGCCAACCACCTCGAAGTCCGGCCCTATCAGTGTCCGGTATGCCCATCCCAGTTCGCCCGCCAGGACCTGCTGGAGAAGCACATGTCCACCAAAGCGCATGAGAAGCGCCAGAAGCGTGAGGCCCTGCAACAAAACATCCAGCAGCTCCAGCAGACGCCGCAGAAGCCCTCTCACACCCCGTCACCGCTTGGTCTGCTGCACTCGCCATCGGCCCAACATCCTCACCTTCCTCAGCAACCTTTCCATCTTCCCCAGCCTCTACTGCAACCTCAAGTTACGCATTCGCCGGCAACCCCCACCACCCTTCCGCTCTTACAAGTACCAGCTCCTGCTCCTAATCCACTGATACCAACACTTGTGCCTAGTCACCCCGCGAACAATGGTGTTACATCTATGTCTTTGCAGCAACAGCAGTCACCTCATTCTCAGAGCCAGCAGCATCCGCGACCAGGAGTTCGAGGTCCTCCGGTCAATATTCTCCATGACAATTCCTCTGCGGACCCGCAAAAGCCAGCACCTTACCTTCCAGTCGAATTTTCATCTACAAGGCCTTCCCCTGCTGAAGAAAATCCAAAAATTGAACCCGAAGAAGTATCTGCAGAGAGCTCGAATTTAATATTCGGTAATCAGGTTAGTGAACGGCAGACTGAAGGTGATTTGACTCCGCATCATCCTCCTTCGGCGCTGAAGGCGGAGTCCGGTTCAAAGTCTTCAAAAATCCTCGATAATCAGTCCCCAATTCCACAGGGCCTATCTGCTCCCCTTCCTTCATCGAGCGTGCATTCTGCAGCTGAACAGTACAGCTTGGCGTATGGTTCTGCCACCGAATGGCCCCAATTTTCTCTGGATAGCTTTGATCTAAGTCTTTCAGATCATTACACCTGGCTTTTTGGCTCGGACTTTTGGGCCGATTCGTCCGAGCACCTCCTTTCTCCTCAACAGTCTCACTCTGTTGACCAATCGTCTTGGAGCAGTGAGCAACACGCGCAGCCGCTGGAATCTATGTATAGCGTCACAAATAAAAATTACCTCTCTATGCGTTCCCCCTGCTCTCAAGGTCGTCAGCTTCCACAATATAGACAGCCATCAATCGAGCCCGCCGAAAGATCCTCCGTCACCCTAGAAGATGTTCTCTTAGATACCCAAATGCCAGGTCCGGGTCATATTGGTCCTGTACCGTTCATCTCCAAGCATGCGCGAACTATGCCTGTGGTGGCCAATGACAGCAATATACGAGATTCCCCTCCGGCAGGTATATTTTATTTTTCAGTTAGTCTCATCTATATATTGCATCATATATTAACTTGATCGGTAGATAAACGGGCGTCTTTACCTGCTACATCAGCAAAGCCTTCTCTATGGCCAAAGAGAGATGACCATGATATCAGCTCTGAAGTTCATACACGAATGATCGAGGTTCTTAATCCAATATCAGAGATCACTCTGGACAACCCATATTTTTCTTTACGAGCTATGAAACAATACCTCAATCTCTACTGGGTGCATTTTGATGCCCTCTATCCAATTCTTCATCGGCAAACTTTCGATCCGTCAGTTATGGAGCCGGCTCTTTTGATTGCCATCGTTACTATTGGCATGGCTTACTCCACTGACCGGGAAGCTTCGAGTCTTGCTATTGCGATTCACAAAAAATTCCGAAATATTGTTTTCTTGATGATTGAAGATCAACCTCAGGTGCAGCTATGGGTGCATCAGACTCTACTCCTGACAAACTATTTTGACAAAATGTTGGGCAGCACAGTACAATACGACATGTCGCAATTTTTTCACGGTACCAACATTGCATTAATTCATTTCTCCGGCTATCTCAAAGGACAGCAAGAACCTCATATTGGGGAGGCGTCTGACCTGGCTGCGGCTGATCGTCAATGGAGAGAATGGGTGTGGCACGAAACGACTAAAAGGTCAACTATCATATACATTAAGCTGTTGTGTATATATCGGCATCACTAACTTAAATCTTACAGGACGGCTTTTTTCGCTTTTATCTGTGATACGCAACATGCCACACTATTCCGGCATAGTCCAATTTTATCTGCGTTTGAGGTACGGTTGGAGTTGCCATCAACTGATGCGTGCTGGGCCGCTAAAGATGGCTTGGAATTTTATCAGATGTATCGGGTACAATGTAAAGCTGCTCAGCTTGGTATGATGCAGTTCAGATCAAACGCAGCCATGGCTGGTAACTTGAAGGAATTGGATGATGTCAAGGCTGCACCTAGTGGCCCACAGATCGGTAGCGGAGAGCCATTAGAAGTTCTTTGGCCATCGTTCTTGCATAGTTTGAAACGACTTATTCGCTTGTCAAGAGAAGATCAAAAGGAATTTCATCTTGCGACATTTTCCCAATTCTCTTGTCTTATTCTACTTCACGGTTTACTCAGTATATGCTGGGATATGCAATGGCGTGGATTGCTTGATATGGGCATTGTTTCGAAAAGAAGAATGACCGAATTTAAACGCAGATTAGAGACATCGTTTGCAAACTGGAAAAATTACTTTGACTATCAGTTAAGTAAATCTGACCTCCCTTCTATTTCATCCACAGTCATGATTGCTGGAGAGTCTTCTCCGCGGCTTCAGACTCCGCCCGAAGGACACTCGAGTGGGAATGGTGTGGTGGATCAGAACCCTGCCTTATCGCAGAGCCAGCAGTCGCGGTCGCAGAGCATAGTTTCTATGATGGGCCCGATGAATGATTACACATATAACTCACCGATGCTCTGCTCTAATTGGGCAATGTTCCAATTGGGTTTGCTGGCCCTTCATGTTGATACCATGAGCTTGAGAATTAATGCTGGCTCCCCTAATGTTTTGGGACGTAATATCCGAGCCATCGATCGCGAAATTTCCAATAAAGCAGTTCATCTTTGGGCGCGATCTGAGGATGGTCGTCTCGCCGCGTGGCATTCAGTGCAATTCATGCGCCGGGTTGCTGAAAATGAAGGTCTCTTGGACCAGGCTGTGCACATTCCTTGGGGAGTCTATCTCGCAACACTCACAATCTGGTCCTATGAACGATATCGAGAAGATGAGGAAAACATTCCGCGTTTATTTGGCGGAAGTAGCCGCAAGTATATGTCTGTGAACGGCCGCAGCATTGAATACAGTCTAGCTAAGCAGGATGCTCTGCAATATCTGCGCAGGATGAATGCCAGAGGGCATGCCGCTGGTCTCGGAAATTTACCTGCAAGCACCAGTCAAAATCTTCGTCAAGCCCAAGCTGGTGATGATGAGTCAAAAGCGAGCGGTAGTAGTTCGCCTTTTGGAATCGAATTAAGCGACGGAAAGCCACTGGTGGTTGGCCTAGTCGCTTTTTCGGCTTCGCTTTTAATGCATATTAAATGGGGTTTTGTTATTCGTGGATGTGAGGTATTGAACAACATTCTGAAGGAGTACAATTGAAATGTGTTTTTGGTGTGATTATAATGTTCTAAGGCTTTTTTGGGAATTATGCAAATTGAGAGGTGTGTTGAGTGTGCACAGTCGTTATCTCCGCGGCTTTACATTAAAATATTTTTGTCGAAGTGTACGCTATGCTATGCACGGTGGGATTAAGCGCATATAATTTATATAATTTATAAATTTGATTGTAATTAAAGCTTCTTATAGAGGTGGTTGAAACTCAGTAGGACTAAGTGGAGATGGAGGTGTGTTACTTATTGTTCGATAGAAGAATTTTTGCCTAGAAATTGTAGTCGAGGTTTACCCCTGATCTACGACTCAGACCTGAGAGCTATTTCTCGACGTTATAGAGTCTAACGTCAATCCAGCTCAGAGAAGAGACGATAACTCGTTGAGCAAGATATAGCAAGCAGACTAATAACCATTAGCTTCCTTTATTTTGCGACCAAAAATCAATCAATCGCGAAGGCTCATCTGCGAGCGTGAACTAGCGCCTCAATGTCTCAACTCGATGATCGTGATGCAGCTGTATCTGAACATCTGCGGTCTGATTTATCGAAGCAGCAACTCGAGACGCAACTGTCGGACCTTGCATCATTTGCGGCACATGGTAATATTATGAATTGCATGGTGATATGCCTGTCAACACCTTTAACACTTCTCACAGAGAGGCAACGCCGTCAGTTTTCTAAGCGACCGTCTCTGATCAATGACATTGTGGAGAGGCTCAATGACCCGACAGAGTTGATTTCTGTTCGGTTTCAGTGTTTACGAGTGCTGGGAAATGTATGCGCAGACAATGGTAAGATCTTATGCCTGTCGAATTCAACAAGCCATCATCTACATCTGCACAACTACTAATTCTGAAAGCCAGATACAAACCGTGAGCTCCTAATCCATGTTCCTAAATTCCTGAGTGCTTTACGAAGATGCTGGTCTGGATCGGACCAAAAAATCAGGAGCACTGCGGTGATAGTTGCCTTTAATTTTTGCAATGGCTATGGTATGCCGAGTTTGCTGCGTTGGCGTTGAGATTCTTCTAACGCTGGCGGTATTAGATGCGGCCCAGAAATATATGCTTAGCAATGGGATACCGCGGGTTTTAGCAGACTTATTAGAGGCCACTGAAGATGGACACGTTGTTAATCAAGTGCACAAGCTAATGGAGTTGCTTATTCTCAATGGTAAGATGCTTTTAGAGTTTTTAGTGCAGGGTTGCTCTTTGACTAATTGGCCAATTCAGATGCATTTTCAGAAAATGACTTGAAGCCAGAATCTTTTCCAATTCTTTTGCAGACAGTTTCATTGGATGAGGTTTCAGATTATGCGATTACTGTCTCAACACTTTTGTCTTTTAAATCATTTAGGCTGCAAGTACTCTTAGATGATCACGGGGGTTTGATGACAATTTGCGAGTTTTTTGAAAGCCTGGCTCTGATGGACGATGTCATTGCTCTCAAAGCATTGCTAGGAGACTTCACAAATATTTCAATAATGAACGAATTTTCTGAGAAGATGCCGTCTGACTTATTACTTGAGAAATGGATTAACTGGATCAAGATCGAAAGTGATAAAGAGGGAGATTCATTTCTTCGCATTGCGGGCTTAACATTATTAGGAAATATCTGCGTTAACGGTATGTATTTATTTGATTTCTCAGTATTATACCATATGCTAATACTTACCGAGAGAATCCTCATGTGCTTTTATGGTTCTTTCGCTGAATCTTCACAGAGAAGTGATATCTTTGATTATGCGACCGACATCAAGAGTTGGGGAGCTGTATTCTGCAGCGGGCCTGCTGAGAAATCTTGCCATTAGTGGTAAGTTTATGCATGAGGTCGCATCAGCTTACAGCCTCTAACAATCTGCAGATAAGAGAAAAAGACAGCTAGTCGAAGACGGCGTACTCGACGCCATTTCTAAACTCCTATTCCTGGATGAATCGCCTCAAGTTATCTTTTCGGGATTGAGCTTGCTGCGACTGACTTTAATCAATTCATGTAAGTCATTGTCTACTAAAACTGAATGTGATTTGTTCAGTGCACATTTCTAATTATTCTGCAGATGAGAACGCACGCGACCTTACCTTGTCGGGAAATAATAATCAGCTTTTAATGCGAGTTGTGCAATTGTATCATGAGAATAGTGAGAAATCGGTCAAATTGGAGACTTCTAGACTTCTCTGTACCTTTTTACGATCGCGAGCCTTAGCACAAAACCGATACGAAGAAATTATGGACTCCATAACAGTAGGGAATAATAGCATAACTATAGAAATTGTCATCAAGATGATTGCTAATCTCATAGTTGAGGAGGAGCACAAGAATATACTAACTTCAGAATCAATATTTACATTAGCGTTAATAGCGCGAGATTTAGTATGTGCGAAAGCCATAACTGATATGCTCTATAAATCCGACTTATTGATGGAAAAACTAAAAAAAGTGCTTGCTGTGGATAGTGAATTTGATGATAAGGTTAAAGATAATGCGCGGACATTGATTTTGATTATTAGGAAGAACTCTGCTCTTGCTGATGGGGCACATTTGGCAGCTGTATGAAACCCTTGCAGCAGGACAGAGTGTTATTATATGGCAAAACTAGATTAGTGCTGATCATCTCCACAACGTATATAGTATGTAATATTTGAGGCTGATGTCAGATAGCTGAATTTGAATGTCTTACGCATCGTACAGTGTAACTATGCTAGTATCACTAGGTTGAACGTACTGGCAGTACCAGTGTCCGATTAATTATGGTGCTCCCAAGGTGTCCCAAGTGATTGACCTCGATGTAGCTGCATGTACTTCCTGATTTGTCTGTCGCCTACTGTCGCGGAGTAGCAGGATTCTGCATACTCTGAACAAGGGGTAAGAAATCTCACTCTGATCCCCAGTCAACCTCCTGGATCGTGGCATGGATTTGGCCAGCATCGTGACACCTACATAGACTTGATGTTGCGAACGACCTTCAGCAAAACTTTAATACCGCATAATTTTCATGAAATTGTATAGAGAGCAGAAGCTGCGATTCCACCGAACGCATATAATGACAAGTAACTATAGGCAGCCGCTGATATAAGGTAACCTGATAGCTGCAGCCTGGGATAGCGTGGTCTGATTGGTCTACTGCACAGCCATTATTGTTGGCAGCTTGTATGATCTTGGTTTCTGTATCGTGGCCTCATACTCTTCGACCATTCTCTGTAAAGCTCATCTTATGCACTCTCTAGTATATTATTCATTGGTCATTAGTCATGTATGTTAAAAATTCAATCTAGCAGCAGTGGCCACGTCTACAGCACCTATATGCTAAGTAGTTCAATTGCAGTGAAGCCTGCTCGCGAGTTTCAATATAAATCATTTCATTCGGGCATTAGTCGCAAATATACGCATTATTAGACACTGAATAAACAGAGTGATGGCGCAAAACAGGACTAACGCGCAAATGATTTCTGGGCATTAGAAACGCTTAGTCTACATTGACGTCGGTTGCTCATCGATTGAGTGTGCGACGCTGTGCGAGAGCAGCTTTGATCGAGACAATGAATGTTTTTATTCTGCATTGCAAATATTAGTCTGACTTAGAGTTAGATATAAATACTATAGAGTAAATGGTGGTGCGCAGAGTAAACTAATCCTGTGATGCATCCTTTTTTGCTAGGTCGAGTCAGTTTGCGTTCCTGGTTAGATAAGGAGACTGACTGGGTCGCCATGAAAGAGAGTATGAAACTCAACTGTCCTGTATATTTAATAAAGCAAACGACCTTTCATGGATATCATGATGTATTAGAAGAGTAGACAAGTTGGAAGAGAGGGATATGATGTATGCATGGTATCTCGAGCGTCTGCCGCTTCATAGCCGATTCTAGCAGTCTGTCTAGTGTGACCAACATCTGAATCAGGTTTGCTCCACAGAATATTCTTTCTAGGCTGCTTCTACCGAGTCTCTCTATATGCTGCTTTAGACTATAGCAGATATACCATGGGATCAACGCAAAACGTGGATTCCTTGCTAGTTGTCGGGGTTGCGGAGGGGAAGAGAGAAGAGAGCTCAGGGCTATCTTAATCTTTGTTGCATAGTGGGCGCGGCTCACAATACGATAGCCGTCTTGCTCCCTCTCCGCGCCCGCCGCCCCCTCCCCGCCCCGTCAACTTTCCGCATGCAACGACAAGCAGCGATATTTGCTAGGGAAACAACTCCATTGGCTCAATTTTACCCAATAGATATAATATTTCTGCTTTATTCAAGCAATGGCATCTTATCCTTCTGCTGACTGCTGCACAACGGGCTACAAGCACAGTGGCATCCCCACCGGGGAGGTTACGGTGTTTGAAGACATAGACATCTACGTTGCAAAGCCGTCTGCCCCAGAGCCTAGCAAGGCCATCATTTACCTCGCTGACATTTTTGGCATGCCTTTTTTGAACCACAAAATTATCTCGGATAACTTCGCGAAGCAGGGTTACCTCGCCATCTTGCCTAACCTCTTCGGCGACGACCCGGCTCCATTCCCCATGACTCCTGAATTTGACTTCCCCCGCTGGCGCGCGGATCACAGCGTGGAATACACCGAACCTCTGATTGAGAAGGCATTTGCTTACACCAAAAAGGTATTTCCGTCGGTGACCCAGTTTTTTGCTGTTGGCTACTGCTTCGGCGGAAAGTACGTCGTACGCCTTTTAGGCGAGGGTAAACTTAGTGGCGGTTTCATTGCTCACCCATCTTTCGTCACTGAGGAGGAGCTTCGTATAATTAAGGCCCCCCTTTCTATCGCAGCTGCTGGTAAGTAGAGCTCTCTCACTCTTTTTGCAAAAGTATATATTGACGTGATTCACCTACTCTAGAGACTGATCATCTTATGCCCGAAGAGAAGCGACATCTCACTGAGAAAGTGCTTAAGGAGATTGGTGCCACTTATCTCCTTACTCTTTACTCGTCTGTTGAGCACGGATTTGCTGTTCGCGGCGATCCCAGCGACCCAGTTACCATGTGGGCCCACGAAGCTGCCTTCTTCCAGGCTGTCCAGTGGTTCAACCGCTTCTCCAAGTGAAGTGGCAGCAATATTACGAACTGCCAATGGCATCGCATCAGCATGTAGGTATTGAATATGTTACTGTATAATAAAGAAGGAGTTGATAGATTATTACGAAAGATTCGAATTCGTATACATAATGCGAAGCATGGCGCATATGTACTTTATTCTGATATAAGTCTTGTTCGAGTAGACTCATTGAATTACATTAATATGCATATAGCTGCGAGCAATTTATAAGATAGCATATGCCAATACGCATACTAGAAATATTCCTTTAGTATACTGATTGCAAGAGTGACGAGCTTCCGCAAGGACCTCCATCAGGCAACTCAGCTCTTCGCAAGTAACCACATTAATACGAACTGGCAAACAAAGCTGTATGCAAATAAGAACTGTATCCGACGTTGCCTTTGTCTACTCGTAGCGGTCATTGATGAAGCGTTCATAGATGCTTCTGGTAGGACAACATATCTCAGGGATCGTAGCTACAAAAGTTAGTTGTACTCACTAAAAAAAAGCAACGCAATGGGACTCGTACCAAAAAAAAACCGTTTGCTGCAAAAGTGTATAGTAGCACAGAGTACTTAACAAAATAACCGGGAATCAGAACACCGGCAGTCATGGTCAAGATGACACTGAAAAATCAACAGTTCAGTAAAAGTTCGTTCGTCAATCGCAATAGCAATCGAACTTACCCAATAAATTTATAGCCGCTATAAGCGACTAAATCTAAAACCTGAGACTCGTTTGAAATGCTGAGAAGGTAGCATCCAAGCTTTAATCCCAAGATTTCAAAGGTCACAATCGCGAATGCCATTGAGGAGATGTATCCAAGGATCTCAGGATGGAACACACCTTGAATTCCGGCAATAATCGAGGACAGTAGAATGTACGTCGTAAACGCCATTACTTGAAGCAAATAGTTAGAAATATATTTCGTACAGTTTACAATCAATTGGGAGGGATACCAGGAATGTACATGTCAGGCGCGTTGATGTCCTCCCGAGGCGACATGTATCCTTCAATGGAGCCGGAGACTTCGGATCGCTTAGGCTGTCGCGACCATAGCTAATAGCATTACATATTAGAAACTAAAATCTGAAATCACTTGTGTTCTCAACAATCTCACCAACCTTCTGTCGCCAGGGAAAAAGTACGAGAAGCAGTTTACTTCCGACATAGCTATTTGATACGTTGAAGTATGATCTCAAAGTCGGCATAGATAATGACATGAATCTCCCGAAGTTCTGTTCCACATATTCTTGTCCTGCAAGTACAGCATTCCTACCAACCTGTAGTCCCACCTGAGCGGTTGCATCATTGAATAGATTGTATCCATTGCCAGCTGCATCGCCGGGCACATAACTTGCGGCGGAAGATGACGCGACTACCCCTTGGGGGAGATACGGGTTCGAGTTGATTGCTCGGCCATGATGCTGCTGAATCGGTGGAGGAGATCTCATAGGAGGAATAGGATGCTGCGGTACAGGATGATGCAGCGGTGGAGACACCGGCGTCTGGTGTGGTTGGTACATTATCGACGATGTAGGTGTTCCAGCTGTCGTCCCAATTCCTTATAGAGCTTTATAGGTGCTATCAGTTATAATGGCCGTCTAAGTGTATGCAGCCGTCCAATTACTCGGCTGATTAGATTTGAAAAGGGGTGACGAAGTGTAGGCGAGATACTGATCAGGGATGAGCTTCGAGGCCGTCAGCGGTACACAAATTACGCCTTCTCAGTATGTATTAGCACTAAACTCTAATTAACATACAGAATTTAGAAAATTAATACAAAAAATGGAGATCAATTGATTATAATTTTTCTCAACACCATTTCATCATTTCATCGACTACATTCGAATCTTTTTTCTGAGAGTAGAAGAAGCTGCATATTTTCTAGGATTGAAGATCTGTCAATATTGTTCTTGTATCCTGAATTTGTTCTCTCTTCGATCGATATCTGCACGTCGACAGCAAGTTTTTTCGGCAATCAAACAAATCAATTCCGCACTTAACGCACCATGCCTAAGAATAAGGGAAAGGTACTTAATCGCAGTAGTTTTAATTTTGATATTTGGCCTGTTTACTAACTGGTTTATCATATAGGGAGGAAAAGTAAGTGCCCGGTCTTGCGACTTTTTCGATGATGTTCAACGGCTGAAGGAAATGTGGCGGAAATGGCGAAGACTGCAATTATGGATTTACAAGACCGGAAAACTAATCGAAAATCCCTTAGAATCGTCGGAGAGGAAAGAATGAAAACGACAATGAGAAGCGTGAGCTTACCTTCAAAGAAGACGGACAGGGTGAGTTTTCACACGACTGACTGCGTTTGGTGGGTGCTACTGATACTGACAAATTCTCTAGAATATGCACAGGTCACAAAGATGCTTGGAAATGGTCGCCTTGAGGCCCAGTGTTTTGACGGCGAGAAGCGGCTAGCACATATCCGTGGAAAGCTGCGCAAGAAAGTATGTTCCTGTTTATGTATATTGCGATTTTGCTGGTCGTTGCTGACAAGATGTAGGTCTGGATCAACCAGGGTGATATTATCTTGCTCTCTCTTCGAGAATTCCAGGATGACCATAGCGATGTTATTTTGAAGTACAACGCTGACGAGGCGCGAAGTCTCAAGAGTTACGGCGAGTTGGTGAGTGATTTACTTACTGAGGTTCAAAAGGTGATCGTTATAGCTAACAGAAACTTGGAACTGTAGCCCGAGACTGCTAAGATTAATGAAACTGATACATACGGCCACGAGGGTGATGAGGAGTGCAACTTCGAATTCGACATCGACGAGATTTAAAAGAGTTTCTGTTTCGTGGATTAGCTGGCTATATTGATTAGTTAAGACGAGGACGGTAACAGACCGAAGGCTCGCGTTCTTGCTAACCATTTGCCCGGTCTTTTTTTGCACTGTAAGCTTGGGTTTTTTGTTCTGGTTGCATCTTTGTTATTGTGCTCTCAGGAGTTTGTTCTCTGTTGTCAGTGCCAGATAGGAAGATTGGCAGTAATGCATCTGAGTACCACGTTCCATGCTCTATGCTTGCGACTCTAAATAATTGGAGGCTCGCTCCTGAGAATAATCATGAGCTGTCCTAGCAGATTCAGTAGTAATGGATCATCGATCGAATGATCAGCTCTCTGCACCGATCGTCTGCAGCGCATCCCAGTAGAAACAGACTAGCACTTCTGCTTCCAAACCGTATCCCCATCGTGCTCGCGTTAAAGATTCTTATCGCGTTGATCAATACTGATTTCTACGGGGTTAGGGCAGCCGTTCATCGCTTCGTCCGTACGGACGAAGCGGACGAAGCGATGAACGGCTGCCCTAATCACTCAGCTCTGCACCCATCTGCGCCCGTGCCCTCTCCGTGCAGCCGTATCGCGAGAGCAGCAGCATGTTTCCGCCGGAAGAAAGCCTGCGAGGCCTGCAGTCCGTCGTCTCGTCGGCCTCGCTCACGGGGCTGCAGCCTCCCACGTACTCCCGTCGCCACGGGTCCCACGCAGCGCCCTCCTCCAACGCGTCCACGGTCTCGCTCTACGCCCTGCCGCGCACGATGTCGGGCTTCGACCTCAGCTCGCTGCCGGACGCCGAGCAAATGTCGCACCTCATCGGCACCCTGCGTAAGACAATGCGCCGCTGTTCGGAAATCCGCAGGGAGATCCTGAAGCTCAATATCGAGCACGACAGGACCGAGCAAACCCCCGAGCGTATGTCTATCAGTCTCTGAGTCTTCGACAGCGCTGCTGACTGGTGCTTTTCTATAGAAACGGCTCACTTCGAAGAAGCCAAGAAGAAACTTGAAATCGATCTACATCGAACCGAGGCCTTCGTCAAGCGGTATACAGCTGCGATAAGCCATCTCTCTGGTAGGCAGTCTGCTCTATGCAGCCTTATGATTCCATTTCTTCAGATCCGACTGACCTGTGTGCATGCTGCAGATATATCGTGTGAGAACTTGCCGGAGATCGACCTCTCATCGGCGGCCTCTTCTCCGATCCTTGCTTCCCCGCCTCCCGCCATTGACCCATATCCACCCGGACGACCTTTGTTTGAATTGTAGCAAATAGTAATGATTTCTTTTCTTTCTTTTCTTATTGTTGGGATTTTGGGCTGTGCATCTGGACCAGGCCTAGGCATTCATGCATATCGGGGTTTATTCGGATTGTATAATTACAGGGACAGACTTCACACTTCATAAGTTGTCCGTATATCAAGGCGCTACTTTCGTTTACTTGTTTCTGGTTTGTTTTTTTGGTTCTTTGCGTTTTGGTTCAATTTGTTGTATAAAGCTATGTATCTCTACTACGGGTTGCGTTTCTCATATGCCGAACAGTGCATTACCGACATGTATCAGCCTGTTGATCTGCTGCAGGCCGGGTGTGACATTGGTATGGGCAGATTCTATGCAGCTCTTACCCGGGCCCAGTTACTGGCAGCGGTACCGGATTCGGCAGATCGACAACCCTCGCCATCTGCTCGCCAAAGCACATGTCATAGCTTATGTAATAATACTGCCTGTGACTGCTGTGAGCCCTAACGCGCGTAGCCCTACCCCTCCGCCAAACAGATCAAGCGCTCAGGAAATACTGACAATATCGAATCAGCTTCCCAGTTGACCTCTCTATCGCATCAATTACAGCACAAAATGTCAATCGAAGACGTTACCGATTTGCCCGAGGAGCAGCAAGTTGCCGACGACGCCTCTTCCGTTTCCGGAGACGAGGAGGGCATCCCCGCCGGCGCCAGCGTCTCTGTCTACTCCCGCACCGAGAAGAAGGCCCGCAAGGCCGTCCTTAAGCTCGGTCTGAAGCCCGTCCCCGGCATCACCCGCGTCACCCTTCGCAGAGCGAAGAACATACTCTTTGTCGTCTCAAAGCCAGAGGTCTACCGATCCGTTGCATCGGGCGTCTACATCGTCTTCGGAGAGGCCAAGATCGAGGATCTCAGCCAGCAGGCCAACCTCGCTCAGCAGCTCCAGGCTGCCGAAGCCGCCGACCAGGCCGAAGTTGAGCCCGTCGTTCCCGAAACCAAGGGAAAAGGCAAGGAGAAGGAGGAGGAGGCTCCCGTTGAGGAGGAAGAGGACGACGGCGTCGAGGTCGATGAGACCGGAGTAGAGGCTAAGGACATCGAGATCGTCATGACTCAAGCCAGCGTTTCCCGGGCAAAAGCCGTCAAGGCCCTCAAAGCGAATAACAACGACATCGTCAGCAGGTACGCTGCTTCTCTTGATTTCGTGCCGACCGCGTGTACTAACTGTGATACTCTTTTTCTAGTATCATGGACCTTACCGCCTAAATCACAAAGCGCCGCATTTAATTCAACTTCAGAATCTATCGACAACTGTTTAGAATGGCACAAAAACTCAAAGAGTTTGTTCCGAAGGGTGTGGGTCGATCTCGTATTATCTACGGAGCGGTGTTATATATTAGTCTTTGAATTCTTATGTATATATAAGTTTAAGACAGCTTTGCTAGCAATTTTTTTGTACAGAGTAGAATCAACTCGCTATCTTACTCTAAAACTCCTCGCATCTCGTCCAGATTCACAGGTGCATGTAGATGAGACGCAGATTCACATTACATTGAACGGCATACCGCAAATCTCTGAACGCTACGCATAGAGTGCAAAATATCAAAAGTGTATATAATTATATAAACAATCCAGAATACAAAAACAAATCAATCACTCAAAGCACCACGATGCATTAGCTAGACAGTGTTCTCGGCCCTTTCAATCGTACTCCAGCCCAAATGCAGCCACTCGCAGATATATATCAAACTCGTTCATCTGCCGCGTCCTCGGCCTTCGCATAAGTCTGCGTCCACTCCTTGGCTGTAGTTCAAAGTCAGCAATCTCTCGGCTACAGCATCAAAAAATAGTTAGTTCTGCTTACCAGTAGCGATAGCAGCGCGCTCGTCTTCCTTCCATCTTTGAGCTACATCATTCGCCAGCGGATCATCCTATTTGAAGCAATCAGAACAAAGGTCACAATTGAGATTATGAAGTTCGTGCAGTTAAAATCGTACCGGATTTGGTGCTCCTAGTAACGCCTGAACAGATAATAAAATTGTTCGGATTTGGAGAGCAGGGGACCAGTTCGCTACAGACAGCTATTAGCAGAACATCCAGAGGTTTCGAAGGGGAGTCATACTCTTCAGAACATCCAGGCAAATGCGCCCTAGCTTGTCGATATTTGGGTGATAGATCTTAGTCAGAAATCGAACCTTGGGCGCAACCATAGGATACTCCTCGGGGAGGAACAGTTCCAATTTGAACACACCGCCTATAGCGCATAAATAAATAAGTAGCCGTTCCTGTCAAATACTTTTTTCAAACAGTACAAGCCGCAACAGACCTTCATAGGGTGACTGAGATGGCCCATCGACAGTAACATCAAAGTACCGCAGGTTGTCGTCATGTGGGACCGCAGTGATGCCAGGCACAGGATCGCTGACCAGACGTTCAGTCTCCTGTTCCCCCTTAGTCAGTATTATGATTGTATCTGCACCGCACAGCTGGTCTTGCGCACCTTGATTATTCGCTTGGGAAGAGACATTGCGATCGAGTAGTTGCCAGAATTCACGGGCAGTCGGGTGTCCTGCACCGGGTATTATCGAGCGAAGACTGCAGTCAAGTCAGTTAGTATGCTACCGCAGCACTCCCCAGCCTACTGCCAGACAGTCCAAACGAGGCGGAACAGACGCAACATACCGGAAGGCGGTCAGGTCTGTAGCAAGCACTGTCGAAAGCGGAGGATATGGGGATCGTTGCGGAAGGTCATGGCGTGGCCACTCAGAAATAAGGGTCTAGTACCCGACCCGCCACGCGCAGACGCGGCCACGCACGAGATTCTAATTTCAGATAGCATCCCACTGTCTGCAGCTGTCTGTGTCTGGGAACCGAGAAGATGATCGATTACTTCTCAGTCTTCACCACCGGCGGCATAGTGCTTTGGCAGAAATGCTATCAGCCGGTGTCTGCAACCGTCCTCGAGTCTCTCGTCGCTGATATCTTCATTGAAGATCGCCGTGCGAAAGCTGGCTCAGACAGCTCGCTCACAAGAGACCGATACACTGTCAAGTGGACGACGTCGAACGATTTTGGCATCATCATTGTGGTATTTAATTACTTCGTCCGGTGGCAAACAGTGTGTGTTGTGACTAACTCTCAAAAATTTCCAGGCGGTTTACCAGTCTCTGTTGCAGATTACTTTCATCGATGAATTACTCGCCAGCGTGAAAAAGCTATTCACTGCTTTATACGCCGACGACTTGAAGGCCAAAGACTCTGATCAATTGCCGCTCTGTCATTTCGGAGACTACTTTGATATTCGATACGCTGAACTGGAGAAGGCGTCTGCGAACAGGAAGCCTTTAGTTGCTTCACTGGCCTCTGCCTGTACCAGTGACGATGAACTGGAAGAAGATGAAGAGGAATCGCAAAACAATGGCGACGACGACGACGACGACGACGACGACGAGAAATTGGGCGTAGACGCTGGCGCTGACAAAACCAAAACTCCGAAGACCCCCAAGATGCCCAAATTTGCAAAAAGAGGAGGACGACGCGGTGGGCGAGGTGGAGCTAAAGCCAGACCAGGAGGGCGCGATTCTCCAAGTGTAGAAGATAGCAGTAAGAAGGGAGCAAAGAAGAAACTACGTAAATGGGAGGCTGATGGAACGGCACGCGACGTATCTGATGACGAGGGACCTCTTGATTTCTCCTCAACGGCTAAGACTAATGTGAATGCCTCCTCTGCGAGTAGGGACGGTGAAGATGATGCGACCAGCCATCAATTGCTTGAGGATGCAGATGTATCAAAATGGGGTTCCAAGACTAAATCTGGTGATTTTGTTCTGAAAGACTTATCTAGCGAGATCAGCTCTATTCTGGCGGTTCCAGATTCCGCAGAGTCTGAAAATGGATCCAACTCGGCCAATTCGGCTCTTGCCTCAGGATTTAGGTATTTCCGCAATATCATTGGCAGTAAAGTACTGTCGGAAGCAGATATGGACAATGCCCTTGTTGGGATGAAGGATCATTTGATGAAGAAGAATGTTGCGCCTGAGGTTTCCCAGCACCTGTGCGACGTTGTCAGTAAGATTTTGGTTGGTACAAAGACTGGAAGTTGGACATCTATCGAGAAGACCGTCCGAGCTGCTATGGAAGATGCACTTCGCAAAATTCTGACTCCTTCTACATCTGTTGATCTTCTCCATGAGATTCAACGCGTGAAGTCTAGCTCCACTCCCCGGCCGTATGTTATTTCGGTTGTAGGTGTTAATGGCGTTGGAAAGTCAACAAATCTTTCAAAGATCGCATACTGGCTTTTACAAAACGATATGAAGCTACTTATTGCTGCTTGCGATACTTTCCGATCTGGCGCTGTGGAGCAGCTTCGTGTCCACGCACGCAATCTGAAGAAGCTTACGGATCGTGAAGGCGGTGAGATTGAGCTCTTTGAAAAAGGATATGGTAAAGATGCTGCCAATATTGCTCGCGATGCTATTGCATATGGTCGTGATCATGGTTTTGATGTTGTTCTCATTGACACTGCTGGACGTCGTCACAATGATACTCGACTCATGTCGTCCTTGGACAAGTTTGCAAAGTACGCAAATCCCGATAAGATTATTATGGTCGGTGAAGCGTTAGTCGGTACCGATTCGGTACAGCAAGCTCGCAATTTCAATGCGGCTTTTGGTACTAACCGAAACCTTGACTTCTTCCTGATCAGCAAGTGTGACACGGTGGGTGATATGATTGGAAGTATGGTTAACATGACTTATTCTACCGGTATCCCGGTCCTGTTCGTTGGTACGGGGCAAATGTATACGGATTTGCGAACATTATCTGTGCCGTGGGCGGTGAACATGCTTATGTCGTGAAATTCGCGTTAATGAAGGTGCCAACAACTATCTTTAGAGATTTAAGGACGCTCATTAATCCCAATATATTATAATTTGTACATTCAAAATGCATTCACAGCAGACTATTACGATCTGGCACCTCCTTCAAAACCGGCGTGCCTATAGAGATTGTTTCAGTATATCAAGATCGCGTAATATATTAGGAGTACAGGAACTCTGAAGGCCGCAGACTCACCATTTCAAACCCTACGTTTTGGTAGCCGCCTGGAAAAGTCGCATGTTAGCTATAATTAGCCTAAAAAAGGGAAACCAAGTAAGCTTGCGCACATTTGATATAAAAGGCTTCGTTGTGTGGGGAGCAGTCAAGAATAATCTTCTATTTGTTAGACAAATGGCTTTTGATTCAGAAGGCGGCATTATGTATACCTTGTAGCATCCTGCTTTCTTGCCAATGAAATCTAACGCGTGGATGATTTTGATTCCCAGTTTCTTTCCCTGCTCTGACTTTGATACCGCAATATCCTCAATATGGCCTACTAGGCCACACCCGTGTATGCTATTGTTGATCGAAAGACGTCAGTGAGCGTCATGAAGCGTCATGATCGCAGTCAGATCATCAGACGCTGCACTTACAACTTATGTTCGACCAGTAAAGTGCCGACAGCAACGACCTTTCCGGTGGCAACCTTCTCGATTACTATACCAAAATATTCCCCCTGACGAGATCTAATAAATTCTACCTGCGCAATGAACTGGTTCCTGGTGATGTTGCCGATAGTTGTCAAGTCGCTCAGTACGTCGAGGTAGCCGTTATCATAATCGGAGCTCTGCAGTGGCCGGAGAGCGTAATCAGGGGCCAACAAACCATTGATCTCGGGGTCGATGAACTCGGCTGCAAACAACGGAGCGGTAGCCATTTGTTCCTGCTGAATTACATTCGCTGGAGAGGTTTCTGTTGACTTGGCTCCTTCGCGATGCAGCTGAGTGATGCCTAAGTACTCGAGGGCTAGGGCTTTATGATCCCCCCTGAAAAGATACCTTAAATTACAGCTATTGGTCCTGGTCCGAATGGGCAGTCAACTATCTCCATCACCGTCTCGCATAGCCCGCGCCTGGCCCCAATTGCACCAGCGACAATGTCGCCCGAGAGCATTGCAGACTCGTTTACTGAGGAGCGTATTGAGGTACCGTTTTCTTTGCCGTCTTCTTCTTCAAAAGGTGCCATTGTAGGCATCTTCACTGAGCCTGCCCACCCGGCGTATCCTCCGTCTCAGCTAGTCTTGATATTGCACGGGTTCGGTGGACACAAAAACTACTGCTACCAAAAAATACTGGCGCACAGGCTCGCAAGAGATGATTTGGCCCTTTGTTCATTTAGGTTCGACTTTCGAAACTGCGGTGAATCGGCAGAAATTGAGAAATCTGATGGAAGAACTCTGGAAGAAGATATCTCGGACATCAGAAATGTTGCTCAGTATATGACTACTGCCAAGAAGATGTCTATATTAGCGATTGTAGCTCACTCTAGAGGTACTTATTTAACTGTTTTCTGGAGTATCCTCTCGCCGGCATGCTGACTTGAACTTGTCGTAGGAAACATTGCCTCGCTCTGCTACGCGCTTCGTGATAATCTCGGTATTCCAAATTTTGTCAATTGCAGCTCCCGCTTTCGGACAGAGAAGATTGTCCAGAAAGCTATCAAATCAAATCCTCGTTGGACTGAAGAAAATGGATACTGGGCTACAGTACCACGTTATATGAAAGCAAAAAGGGTTTGGATACCAGTCAACGAAACACTCAGTCTAGCAGAGCCTGACATGACCGAAATAGAAAAGTTACCAGATTCGACTTCCTTTTTATCTGTATATGGACTGAAAGACAACCCAATATTTGTTGAAGACTCTACTATGTATTCGAATTTGCTTGGTTCACGGCATACGCTACGATACATACGTAACGGAGATCATAATTTTTATGCTTCCGATCCGAAAACAGGAGAGCGCATCAATCATAATCCCGAAGTTGTAAATATTATAGCTGAATGGCTATCTTCTGAGAGGCGAGAGCAGAGATTTGTGAAAAGCAGTCGTTATATAATGGCACGTCAACGATTCAAATACATTGATGGCGTTGTCAACTTCAGAGATTTGGGAGGGTGGCCGTCATTCAAATATCAAGGTCGCTATATACGATCTGGATTTTTGTATCGTTCAGCTTCTCTTGACTCTATTACCGATTCTGGGAAAGCGAGACTACAGGCATTAAAAATATCAAAGGTTTATGATTTACGATCATCTACAGAATGCAAGAGAAATGGTGTATATGCTATTGATGGAATAGAGCGAATACACGTTCCGTTAGGGAAAGATAAGGACCAATCGCCACTGGAAATGTCCACCAAAATGCTTCTTTTAAGCTCCGGAGTAGAAGGATATATCACTCTCTATCGCGAAATTCTTCAAATTGGTATATGTCCTTTTCGGTTAATCTTTGAACACGTTCTTAATTCTCCTTCTGAGCCCATTGTAATTCATTGCACTGCCGGAAAAGATCGAACCGGAGTTTTGTGTGCCTTAATACTTGACCTCTGCGGTGTTACCCGCGATATCATTGCCAGGTACGATATCGATTAAGCCTGCGAGATAATCACTAATTAAAGTATTTTTTACTATAGGGAATACGAACTTACTAGATATGGCATAAGGTCAAGGTTTGAAGATGTTGTGAATAATCTTGCTAAGAGACATCCTGATATAACGGACCGAAAGCGTTTGGAGGTTATGGTTGGCTCCACGTAAGGCCCTCCCTATTACTATTTGAATTAGTGTTTTCTTTAATTAGCTGATAACTTGCTTGTACAGATACGAGACGATGTATAAAACGATTGGTATGGTTAATGCAGAATTTGGTACCGTTGAATTATACCTCGAGACTGTCCTGGGGTTTTCGCAGGATGAGATATCTCGAATTAGAGATAATATTTTAAGCAAATAATACTTGTATAGAATTTGTCGTTTTCATGACGAATCGATACAGTATTTTAAGATAGATTTATGACAATTTTATTGTCCGATCCTATATTATAACTCCCATTAAAGACACAAAAGTGATCATACACGCAGCATTACCAAACAAAAAAAATGTACAGATATACGCTCAATTGGTCCTATATTTTACAATATCTTTTCAATCTCGTACACTAGCATCACTTCCGTCGCAGAGCCCTCCCACCCTCTATTTCCACCTGTTGTAATCATATATTTGCTCGTCTGATCAATCAGAACGTCAGAAATGGTACCACCATGATGGCCGGGGACGATGAGGAACGGTACTTTGCTTGTCACGCTGGATGACTGTGACATGTTTGATGTACCGGCGGAGGATTGCTGGAGATCATACAGACGAATATTATCAAAAGAAGCGCATACCAAATGCCTTCCGTTAGGCATTGGAGTCACGCAAGAAACAGGTCCCGAGCCCGCTGGCAACTTTAAAGTGCGAACAGGCTTATCTAATGAGCCATGCACAGAGTATTCTTCAACAACGCCATTTCGACGTCCTATGTAAGCATAGTTACCATCTAATGACCAACACGCACTCGTACACCAAGGAGGTACAGTTGATTGGAGACCTATGTTAGCTAGACACTTGCCGTCTCGGCGATCCCATAGTTTCGCCTTTCCGTCAATCGATGCCGACAAAAACACATTATTCGACTGAGTTTCTTTGCTATTTGCTTCTGGAGCGGTTTCTCCATCGAGCGATATTGTTACCGTTCCTCCACCTAATGATGATCCTGTTTCATTGATGAGCGTGTCGCCATTTGAATCCGATACTTCTGTGCCATTCGCATCCCCATGATTCTTGATACCATTTATTTCGGGGAGCGCTGGAACTTCTTCATCAGCGCTTATCTTTGATTCAACTGCTCCAAAAATCTCTTCATCCTTTGATTTTGGAGTAGCACTAATAACATCATGCTGCATCAATTCATTGCTGGCGATCTGCTTAACTTCGTCTTCGTCGTCATCTTCTCCAAAAAGGGAGCCCATAGAATCAGAATCGTCGTCTTTTTTGTTCTGAGCGGTCACATCACCAATCTCTTCCTTGCCTGTTTGACCGGCCTGTCGTATGTCTTGGCTTTGAGCAAATAGGCTAGGTGCGATTGTAGGATTAGTCTCCGGCCTCCATGCAATGACACTGAGTTGGCCGGTGCTGCCAGCATAATCTCTGACTATATTTCCAGTATTCAAATCCCATTCGTAAATATTCTTGTCCCAACCGCCACTAATGACTGATGTCTCGTCTCGATTCAGTCGCAGGACAGACACAGCTGATGTATGCTTATCTAGATGAGCATGTATTTGACCTTCAGCATGACGTATGGAATGTAATGTGATTCCTCCGCCCTATAGAAACTGTTAGCAGTAGTTTCTAAACAATAAAATCAAAGAAGGCGTACGACTGTTCCAGATAGGAGCCACATGCATTGAGACTGTACCGCCATGGCGTACACAGGAGATATTTTTATTTCACTTTCTTCTCGTTCTGTCACTGAGGTATCTATAGAATATATTAGTACCCACTTCGGTCTAAAATCGAATTGCATAAGGCCATTACCGCCACCCTCCATTGGAATCTCATTTTCCCAATATGACAATAGTACCCCAGCTTTTGTGATACTGTCGGCAAAGGGATGTTTCTGTGCAACTGTGAGAGGTAGCTTGCCGTTCACCGAAGCGAAAAAATCAAATTTACGAATAAAACCATCCTGTCCACCAGTGAAAATCCATCTCATACTTTGGGGTAGATCAACGCAGTTGATTGATGTCGACATTGGCGCCGCGACATATGGAGCAATGTCGTAAGAAGGGCAACTATCGAAGCCTGCCAGAAGTTTTCTTTTACTGAATTGACGCGAATGAGCGTATGAATATAGCCATGTTGGCTCACTGTCGATCACTGTTTTGCTACCAAGAGGATGCTTCACCGCTGTGCTTGATTGCTGTGAATAATCGTCCTCTTCGGCCTGATCTCCTTCGTCACCGTCGCCATTGCCATCTCCGTCTGGATCTCCTTCGCCGTCCCCATTCCCGTCCCCATCGGCATCTCCGTCGTCATCATCTTCGTCCTCGTCCACATCCATGTCTCCATCTCCGTCGCCATCGTTGTCATTGTCGTTATTGTCATCGGCATCGGCATCAGAGTCACGTCCGGCAAGTTCGTAGTCCTCGCGTTCGTCAGCTGACCGATCTATCATGCTATCGTCCTCGTCCATACTTAAACCTCTATAGCAATGTACTAGCTTAGCTGTTATTGACTTTCTTCAACGGGCGCCGGATATAGGATATCCGTCAACACGCCTACAAACAAGGCAATCACGTACCAAAAAAATCAGGGTTTATGTTCGATTATTCATTGATATCCTGCAGCAGTCTCGAAGTCGACAGACCAAATCAATTGAGGTCAAAGGCTGAAAAGTGCTTGTTAAGCGAGGGATTGCGAATAATTGAAATTGTTTTGATTTCTGCCTGCGTGCTCAAGAGAGCTTATGTGTGATCTTACGTAATCCATCTCAGTAAATGGCGACCGGTGGCCGGCCACTTTCTCTGACTGGTGCATCCACTGAGCAGAATGATATGCCGACGACTATATTCCGTAGTTGCTTCTCGGTTTCCGTCAATGACAGTCTTCTCTAGACCGGAGTGCGGACTTTGTGAGGAAGCTAAGCTATCGGTTTCGAAAGCGATCAAGAAGCTACCCGAATTTGATATCAAAGAGATCGACATTCTGCTTCCCGAAAACAAAGAATGGTTCGATAAATATGTCTGTTTCTTCTGCTGCGATGGCTCTATGTTTTAATTGGACTAGATATAGCGCACCTTGCTAACACAGAGATCGAAATTATAGGCATTCGACGTTCCGGTAGTACACTTTCAGGCGACGGAGACCAGTGCTGTCAACAAAATTATGCATCATATCAACGAGAATGACGTTATGGAGCTGCTAAAGAAGTCTTTGAGCGATTTTAAATAGCATATATTTTATACATCATATTACTATTATCATCTATACTATAATTGCAATCCTTGCGGAAGATTCGATGTCTTCAACCATCAGGTTACAGCTTGGATTTCGGTTTCGTGTTTGGATCTTTCATTCGCACGACGCCCTAAGAGAAAATATAAGCGAATCGTGTCATCTGTCGCTGGAAGCAATGTAACTGACCTCTTGTATCACTGATGCGACAAGCGTACCACTTCTGTTGAAGAGCCTTCCGTATACCAATCCTCAAAAGCAATGTTAGGCTCGAATCAAATCGAATCAAATCGGCATTAAGATCTTAAAATATCATTTACCTCTTGCAGAACCTGTCCATGGTGATTGCATCTCGTACAAAAGCCAGTCGTCGGCTTTAATAGGGGCCTGCGGGTGCCGTTATGTTAGACTCGACAGAGTACAACTGATTTTAGATATACGTACGTGGAAGTAAATGCTATGATCCAAGCTAACCATCATTGATATGTCGTTGTGGTGGATGCCGTTAACTCGTACCGAAGTTCCTAAGAGTGCGCTGTCGCTGATATATGCAAGAGCCATTGCGTGGGCATTTGAATCCTTAATCGTGCCTTTGGCCTTCGCCCATAGAAAATTAGAGCGATCGTGCGGTTTGGTGTCCTTCGGATACTCTTCGCACGCCGCAGTTAGAATTTTTCCACCAAAGTGCTCCAGAATTGAACATACCTTGAAAAACTGTTCTCGTTTCAGTAGGCGCAGTCGCGGAAGTGTCGGCGAGAGTCTCCAATTGAGTCTTCGAAATTGCACCCGCCTTGTATAGGCTCTTTGCCGAAGTCGCAAGATCTGGAAGCCCTTCGGGCTGAGGAAGTGAGGTACCCGGATATGTAACTTGGTGGTTCAGAAGAGCTTGCACTGGAATTTGAAACGAAATAGTAGTCGAGAATATGCATCGCCCTTTCTGGCGTGCTTGAACCGTTCGTGTGCAATACGACTACACGCCGATTATCAGGTGTGAGGCCAAGAAAATAAAATTATTCAAATTGCAAGAGCGACATACCCTTCCTTCTCTGATATGCTCGACAGCATATAGTACAGGCATGGTCGAATCGCCCTGTAATTGTCAGTCTGAGTAGCTACAGCGGCCCGTTCGGCATCGATGACTATCAACGTACAGCAAGCAGGAAGTAGCAATGCATGCTATGAACCTGAAAGGTCTCCGGCACAGTTTTAATTGCAGCCATCAGCGACTGGGAGATAACGTTTCCGCCAAAGATTCCGCGAGCATCCTTTGCTTTGTACAGTGGCTCTGCACTGCGAAAGAGATCAGCGTCCAGCTGCTCCAGCTTGAGGAAGTGCTCGATAGGGGAGATGCCGCATTCCTGAGGCCCATTCGCCATCGCGCTGTCGTTATTGATTCAAATAGCAGCGTGCGGAAGGCGTACAATCCCGAATCGAAGAGGCAGAAGGTCCTGGCTTTATAGGTTTATGGGAACGGCGTAGTAATCGGAGCCTCGGTTCACTGAGAGCGGAGATCGTGCGGCTTCCCCGACGAGAACCGAAATATAACTCCCACGTGATTTGCTAAGAGAGGATTCGATGACACCGTCAGGAAAACTCAATGAGACAGTTCAGCGGCAAGATAATACCATTAGCAGGAGAACGCAGCACATTATACACTGACACTCACACGTATCCGTATCCCATATCCAATGGCATATCCTAATCAAGCGCAGCAGCAATATAGTGACGGCGATTCGGCCAACCTACAGTTCTACTCGTCTAACTACGATGCTCCGATAAACGCGCCGGGTACCGGCAGATTCAACACCAACCGCAGTGGAATCGGCGGTGTTACTCCCCAGTATTCAGCTTTTGGGGGTAGCGCAGGGGCACCCGGTTCAGGATCATCCGAAGGCATTTCGGCGGCTGCGAGCGGTGAGCGGCTACCGGGAGGATTGTTGGCTGCATTTGGAACCAGTGGCTACTCTGATGAGACTCCTTTGTTGGAAGGTGTGTGATTCTGGTTGGTAGTCTGTCCAGACAAAACAAATGTTCTAACTCATCACTCGCTAGAGCTGGGAATCAATTTTGGTCACATCAAGTCCAAGGTTGGTCCTGCCTGATAATGCTTTCTGTGCTTTTCATCACAGTTCAAGCACACTAACTGATTTCTAGACCCTTACGGTACTCAACCCTTTGGCTCGGGTGGATCAGAACATCATGGACGATTCAGATCTTGCTGGTCCGATTCTCTTCTTCTTGCTGTTTGGAACATTCTTGCTTTTATCTGGAAAAATCCATTTCGGTTATGTTTATGGGGTCGCACTCCTTGGATCAATATCGCTTCATCTGATTATGAACCTTATGGCTACCTCAGGCGGCATCGACTTCATCCGGACAGCCAGTGTACTGGGATACTGCCTTCTTCCACTTGTTGTGGCATCGGCACTTGGAGTTGTGATTTCAGTTGAGTAAGTGCATATTGCAGATATACACTCGGTTTATAGCAATGCTAACCTCGCATAAAAGTAACTTTGTTGGCTATCTGCTCTGCGCGCTTGCCATATTCTGGTGCACATACTCATCCTCTGCCATGTTCGTTGCAGTTCTTCAACTGTCAGACATGCGGCCACTCGTTGCATATCCTCTTATGCTCTTCTACAGCGTGTTTGCCGTCATGACTATCTTTGCCGACAAAGCGTAACACGTCGGCTGCATAATAAGTAACAAGAAATAAAGCATGTATGGTGTATATTTGTAAGATAAGAATGTATGATTGGGTCTTTTTACGTATGGGTAAGATATTAATTTTGTAAGCATATTCTATATCATTATAATCAATCTTTGATGATTCTTCAAAAACTAAGAACAGCGAAATAGTTTCAAGAATATTTATCATCATCACCGTTTAAGATCGTACATCCGCTTATATTCATCCCACTAGCCATAAAAAATCACATATGTAATTAACTTTTAACAAATTCTAAGCACTCTCGTTCTCGCTCTCCGAAGGAATGCCCCCAATCACACTGAACTGGCCCCCAGCGCCAGCAAGCTTCATGTTTACACATTTTGTAGCAGTATTCTCAATTTTTGTAGGAACTTCAACATCCTCTCCAGCGGGACCCTGACCACATTGATAAGTCTCTCCGAAACCCCAAGTCCATGCAGATCCATCCTCTTTTGCGAGAGCGATGTTGTGATGGCTTCCGCAAGCAATGAATTTTACCTTTCCGTCTCCATCCTCAAGCGCCACCTTTGTGGGGATAGGCAAAAACCTCGCACGACCGCTGTCGTCCTTGACAGCAGTCTCGGGAAGAGCATCCTTCTCGATTCCGATCTCTGAGGAATCAATACGGCCAAAGGCGTACATGTCGTTGTCGGACGACAAAGCAATAGAGTGATGCTCTCCAGCAGTGATGTAAGTAATATCCTTGCCATCGAGCGCATTGATGTAAGTGGGTTCAGTGACAACAGCCCCATCTTCACCCGCACCCTCACTCGGAATTCCACATTGGCCAAACTGATTCAATCCCCAAGCCAAAGCCCGCCCCCGGGTGTCGATTGCAAACGAGTGAAACTCGCCTGAGCCGATAAATTTGATGTTCTTAATACCGATTTCACGAGGCCGAAGTGCTTGCTTCTGGTATCTGTCGAGAACGCGGTGACCAAGTTGGAATTGCTGGCCATTACCCCACGTGTATATTTTGCCGTTCGTAGTGAGCGCCATAACATGGTCCTTTCCTGCAGTGATTTGAGTGACGGGAAACTCGATACGAACCTGAATCGGTTCTCGCTGGAAGACAACGCTTTCGTTAAATCCCAAGATACCTTCATTATGCTGTAAAAAACCAAGTCAGAAAAGTCGTACGTCGATAGTAAATAAATGACGGAGAAACATACTCTAAAAGTGCCCCAGGCCCAAACACGACCTGCGCTCGTTAGAGCCAAACTCAAACTGTCAGAGGCCGCAACCCGGACAAAGGTCACATCGTCAGGAATCCCGTCGACTTTCGCGGGAGTGCTCTCGAGCGGGTTCAGGTCACCATCGTCGTCGTCGTCCTCGGCATCCATGTCTCTGAGCAGGCCATCTTCCCCTTGTGTTGTGTTGCGGCCAAGAGTACCATGATCATTGCATCCCCAAGACCATAACTTTCCATCCTTGTCAAGGGCAAGCACGTGAGCGCCGCCGACTGCAAAATCGACGATAGAGACGGAGTCGATTGGAAGAAAGGGATTGAGTCGCGGACGCTTGACCTCTTTGGTCTTTGCCTCTGGGCCGAGACCAAGCTCTGCCATGCTGCCTGTGCCAAAGACATAGATGTTCAGCGGAGTGGTATTCATAGTTGGGATTGCGGTTATTTGCTTTGTGGCTTTGCGCATCTTGTATGGTTTAGGAACTTCGGATTCAGTAACATGATGGGCAGCGGCAGTGGCAGTGGCCGCGGGCACGACCTTGTCTTCGGCTTCAACCGCGTCAACCTGAGTGTCCTCTGCCTCATCCTTGGGAGCCCAATCGGGCTCGGTGATGGCGGTGAGCACAGAGTCTGTTTTGCTGGAGAGGTGCGACGCCGCGCTGGAGGAGGCCAACGACGCGCGCTTGCGCCCACGACGCGCCGGAGCGGGCCCCGTAACTGTGGCAGACCTGACTTGCCGTTTTGCAGGGGTGACGGCTTCGGTCGAGTCGATATCATGCGGTTGCTTGCGCTTTGTTCCTTTGGGCGGCATTGCGGCGAGTGTCGGACGAGCTTGTCGGAGTAGAGGAACGCGGCCGCGAGCTGCAGGTTTTTGGCGATGCAGTGCCGCGGAGGGCGCTTTGGTGTACGATCCCCGCGTGCTGACATGCGAAGCGAAGTCTCCCGCGCCGACTCCAGGCCATCCGGACGAGACGAGCGCACTGGTCGCCGTCGTCCTCAGCAGCAGCGCGACACCCCGAGCTCGCCGCATCCTGGGGATTTAGGGGCGGGTAGCCGAATGTCGGCGACCAGCCAGAGTCGGCGACCAGGCAGAATGGGCCAGCGACAGTCGCCGTCGACGCGGCGAACGTGACGTCACGACATTTGTGCGGCGCCGCAAGCGAGACTGATAAACCATGAACCTCCCACTTTCGCAATCACCATCCCCCTCACCATCACCATGGTCTATCCCTCGCCGCTCTGCGCGGTCGCGCGTGTACTCAACCCGTCCGTCTCGATTCTATCCTGCCCTTTCCTTCGCTCTGGCCTCTTCGAGATCGGCGGGCGCTGCACCTTCGTCGCCCTCGACCCGGCCACCGTCGTGGTCATCGCCCCGATCCCCTTTGGCGAGGACTCCGAGAAGCTCGTCGCCAACCGCACCGTCAAGTACCTGATCGCGCCCGACTTCGAGCACCATATGGCCCTCAAGAGTTGGAAGGACAAGTATCCCGACGCGGCCATCATCGGCCCCGCCGGTCTCCGCAAGCGCAAGGCTTCGCAGGGCGTCCATGTGGACTACGAGATCTCGGCCGACAACAGCGAGATCTCGGCCAAAGCCCTTGGAATCGATGACCCTGAACTGGAATCGGTCTTTCGCTTCCTGTATCTGGGTGGCACCGCCAACAAAGAGATTGCAATCCTTCACGTCCCCACAAAGACCTTCATCGAGGCAGATATTCTTTTCAATCTTCCTGCCGTCGAGCAGTACTCCAAGTCGAGCACGAAGCCAGACGGACTCATGTCGCGAATTTTCAACGTCATGAGCCCCTACAACAAGTGGCACCGCCGAATCGTAGGTTTTACAGTCAAGAAGAACGCCTCCAAGGGCTTGAAGATAGTGTCCGGCTGGGACTTTGATACCATAGTTCCCTGCCACGGCGAGGTTATTGAGAAGGACGCGAAGAAGGCTTTCAACACGCTATATGCGGACTTTCTCAAGTAATATCTGCCCGAGCATGTACTGCTAAAATCAAACTGTGGATCTATTGCAGATGCTGATCTCGATAATTAATGTACCGTCGTCGTGATTCTCGATAATGCTCGTTTAGTGTATAATGCTACTGTACTCGGCTATTTTTGTAATGACTAATCATTTAATCATAATTATAATCCTCCTTTTTGCCATTTAATGATCGCGCGTCTAGGAAGCTTAGGCTGATTTCCTTTTCTTCCGTAGTTTCTCTGCTAGTTTCCATGAAGGATATACGTATTTTCGATCTAATCCTACCGAATTACCATACGAGCAAATATTTCAAATAAAAAGGGCGCTTGGTGTTTTATTTCGTCAATCCAGCAGTAATTTATTTCAAAACCCACTAATTGCCACTCAAACCCGAAGCCATCTCTCAGCAATGGTGCTCTCCGTTACCTACCCACTCGCGAACCTTTATCGAACCTAACTAAATTACTCGGCCTCCTCGCCGTACTTTCGGTTGCGTCTGCTGCTGTGGCATCGTGGACGCTCTCTATAGCAAGGTTCCTTTCCTCGAAGCAGCTCTCTTTCTCTCCTCCGGCTACTGCAAAATACTCGCGCTATGGACGGTCCCACGCCCGTTTCCTCTGCCTGTCTATCGTGTCGCTCACGGCACCTCAAGTGCGACGCTGGAGTCCCTGTTTGCCAGCGCTGTAAGGACTCGCAGCGGGAGTGTATCTACGTCAAATCTCGGCGCGGGTGGAAAACTCCGGGACCTCTTCCAAACACCGTGGGCTCAAACTCGGCTGCATTCATCTCGCCCACGACTCCGCAGCAGCACTACGGGCCAAAGCGACGGCTTGTCGAAGATGATTTGATTGGTGTGACCGGTGCCTCGCTGCCTGTCATCAATGCCATCGACGGCAACGCTCCTGCTCGGTCGCTGATTGATATCTTTTACTACTACTTCCAGAACTCACATCCTGTCACTATTCCTCGCATATTCTACTTGGTCCTAGTCTCTGGCATTTTTGATGCGGAAACAAACAGCACAATATCAGATTTGCTTTCGCCGGTCATACACTACGTTGGCTCAATCTACTTCAAGAACGCAAACAGTCATCTCTACCAACGCACTATAGATAAAGTAGTTTTTGGTGAGATTCCTACGTCGACTGATCACACTCAAAAGCACAAGCTCGTTCTCTCGCCTTCTCCTTTTGCCGTTCAGGCGCTCTTGATATATCATATCGTCCTCCACAGTAACAACGAAATTGCAAAATCTATGGCAGTCAAAGATTACGCTGTTGATATGTCGATCTTTCTCGGTATGCACAGTGCATCATACATTGATCACTTCATTGCTACTTCCTGTCACTCTGAAGATCCAATTTTTATCTCAGTGCTTAGAGAATCGTTAATTCGTACATATTGGATGTTGTATATCATAGATGGATGGACTACGGCCATTCATAGCGCCCAATCACCTCAGATGGCTGAGGCTTTCAAAATGAAAGATACTCCACAACCGAATTATCCATTACCATGCGAAAATGAAGACTATGACATGGGCGTAAGTCGAATTTTATATGGTTTTTTTTTTGCACTCTTACTGATTTGGACTATTTCAGCGCATTTCTCCATCATCGACGCTTGAGGAGTTTGAAGACCGTATATTCGCAGAAGACTCTAAAGTCTTTTCCTCCTTTGCATATCTAATCGGTTCTGTTCGGATTCTCGGACGTGAAGTAATGCAGACCTCCCGCAACGGCCGGTTTAGTCTAGAAGTTATTCAAATAGCTGATACTGCAATTGCTGTGTGGATGCTACATATTCCTGAAGCAAAGCGAGATTTGTTTTTGCGGAAACGGTCTTATGCTTCTCAGTTTTTTGATTCGAGTAGTATGCATGGCCGCGAAGTGGATGAGTTAATGGTTCAGGCTTATATTATGATAAATAATGCCGTGATTGTAATTCATAAACATTTATCCCGCTTTGCTATGGCTCCACACACATATGAAGAGGCTGAGAATGCGTGTGTTGCTCCTCGGTCGCTGCTCATCTCGTTTCGAGCACGTGCGTTGGATTCTCCTACTAGGTCGTTTGCTAGTGCAGATTCGATAATGGATGAACATACCTCGAAGTGCATTGCTTCAGCCGATGCGTTGGCGCGACTTATATCACTGTCCCCTGGTTCAATAATGAGGCGTACGCCATTCTTTTCATGTACGATTACACTCTCGATACTTATTCATCTAACTGCTTGCGTTTGGGACTTCTTTCCCGCCGATCCAACTTCTACAGAAGAGTCACAAGATAAGAAGCTTGTGAAGGAGAGAATTAAGTTGAGTGTTAGTGGTATGCGTGCCATGGGTGAGATATGGGGAACTGCTGCGGTGATGTTGAGTGAAGTTAAGGAAGCTGCGCGGATCGTGTTTCGACAGAGAGATACGGCTATAACGTACTTAGCACAAGCTAGACAAGAGTTTGATCAGTGCCAGGAATCACCACCGCGAACTTTGCCATCACAGCGCTCCCCAATACAGACCTCGCCTTATAATAAATCTCAAGGACGCAGTTCTTCTTGCCAACAAAACACACCACCTCAACAGCCTCCAACTGTCTCTCTTATACAGCCAGATCAGCAATTGCAGCAAATACAGCAGCAACTTCAACAACAGCAATTGAATACCGATATGTACTCATCATCAAATCCTAGTCAATATAATTGGTCTGGAAGCGACAGCGGTCCGGGAAGTGCTATCGACTTGTATAGTACCGCTGAAAGTACTCTCGATTTAAGTCCATATGCATATGATCAGTTGCCATCGAATCAGCCTATATCAGCAGTTTCCTCACAGAGTCCGATGACTCTATCAGCCGCCCTTCCCACTCAGATGCTTTCCACGCAGATTCCAACCACCGCAGTACCTTCTTTCAATTCAGGATATATTACTGAGAGTGCTCAAAGTCCTCCTCCTCCTTCTGCAGCTGTCGACAATCAAATAATGATTCTGACTGAAGAAGATAAAACAGTGTTGGAACAACTGGGAGATTTGCCGGAACCAATTATACCAGAAGCTGAGTTTTTGAATTTTTTTGTAGACGTTAGTCTTCCCACTGCTTACCTGAGTCTCGGGCAGGCAGCCTCTTATTTCTAGGCATAGGCATGTGCTTACTCTGTAATTTAATCAATAAATTTATATGATGATAGTTTTTTTGTGTTTGGATATTGTATGGAAACGGATTGTACAGTTGCAATAACTTAACTATTGCCGGAAACTTAGATAATTTTGAAGAATGTTGGGAGACTATTTTCGGCGCAGGAATGTTGTATAATTGGATATTTATTGCGTTTGACTTGGAATAATAGATTTGTAATCTACTAAGTACATTAAAAAGCATCTTTACCAGCATGCGACAGTAGGATTATTAAGATTCAGAAGTTTCCTCGAAATGTATCTAACAATTGACTTCCGAAACCGCGACCAGCTTGCGTACGCCCAGCACCTCCAGCTGGTGTCGCAGTCGTCATGGCTGTACCAGTACCCGCATTTTCTACTGCCTGGGTTTGCTGTCGTTGCTGTTGTTGACCAGCTTCCGCTGCTGCTGCTGCCGCAGCAGCTAGTCCCGCTATTCCGGAGGCATAATTCGGTGTCGTACTAAAAGCTGCTAAAGAAGCTTGACCTTGCACTTGAGTACGATTCCAAAATGATTCTGATATACGGAAATTTCGAAGAGGAAGAACTTCTCGAGACCATAACACTCCCACCATCCAGCCTGAGAAAGCACAGATTAGAGAGCCTGAGAGTTGGGAGAAGGCTAACTGGGCAGCTAAAAAGTAGACGAATATTTTGTCTGAGAGCGTGATCGAATGAGTTGTCGATATGAAGTTTGAAAATGAAGATGAAGGCTGAGTGTTTGACGCTGTAGTTGATTGATTTGCTTCGTCGGGAACTGTTGCTGGAGTTGATGATATTTTGAATTTGTATACCGAAGGGATCATATCGTGATACAAAGCGAGAACAGTGAATACTAGAGGCGTTGGACCTGATGGAAGATAATTTGCTGGATAAGACGGTATGAGTTTTAGGATTACGAGAGTAAATGGAGCGATAGCAAATGAAAATCCAATTGAAAGCACAAGTAGCGACTAAATTTACAAGAAATAAGTCAATAAAGGCGAGCGGTACAGACGAAATGCAACAATTTGTACGTACAGCATATTTGCGACTGCCAAGCATGCGTTCAATAACTCGTAAGTTGTATAATAATAATGAAGAAAATAGAACTTCCGATTCATTTAAGTAGACGAACTGCCAAATCAGAAATCTCCACCATTGCCCTAGAGAGATTGAAACTGTCAGCATATTGCTCGTAGGAGATACAACTCAATCCACTTTTGGATTACAATAAAAACAGAATACAACTCACCCCATTTCCAAACATGAGGTACTAATTGTAAAAAGAAATAGTGTTTGATTCCAATAATTGAGGTAATGATTGAGGCGCTGACGTTGATAATAATACACAGCTTCGTTATTGGTGCATGCTTGAATCCTGGTGGCGTAGCAGCAAACATGATGATATTGCAGGAACTGGTTAAACGATTTTTCACTCTTAAAGATCACAAAATCTAGATTTGTATTACTTGGTGTATATTTGTCGAGATCAGCAGGGATTGTCGCGCTGGGTCGAGGCCGCGTTGTATGCGATATGAGCTGGTATTGTATAACGACTTCTGCCTTGATATCGCGATCAGTGCTACTCAAATAAACTGAGCGGTCAAATGCAGCTACTGAGACCGTAAAGTACGATTGCACATAAAATATAGATAAATCTAGGTTGTTGATTCAAGAGTAGATAATCGAGCGCGAGATGGATGACGAGCAAAGTCAGTGCGTGCGCACCGAGATCCGAGCTGATAGTTCACCCAGTCAACTTAAACGCGAATTATCCAGACACGAATCGCACTCGGTTGCAGATTTGAAGCTACGTTTTTAATATTTAGATTCCAACTTCGAAAAAAAAGTGGTTAATGAGTATTTTTATTTTTATGGTGGACGTAAGATGGGGCAAGAAATTACGAATTATTGCAAGTGCATAGTGAGCATGTCGTATAATTCTTACAGTAGCAACTACAAACACAATGTACTCGAAGAACCAGGTAAACCACAGAAAAGTAGCAGTGGAAAGGCACATAAGGGGAATTCAGGTATAATATCCAAGAAAGCACCAATTGACTGTCTAGTAGTATCGAGTTGTCTACGCTTAATGTGAAGTTGATTTCTCTCAGAACAGACAAGATCATCGAAAATTTTCATTGCAGATTCAAATTCTTCAATTTCTCTCAAAATAAAAATAAATATATTCAATACATTATATGCCAAACCTGAAATAACCGAAAGTAAAACCCAGAAGAGTGAATAAACAAAAGCAAATAGAATACACTGCTACATCATCTACAAATTGAAGAAGCATTTTAGTTTCCACCGCGCAGACGAAGGACGAGATGAAGGGTGGATTCCTTCTGGATGTTGTAATCTGAAAGAGTTCGTCCATCCTCGAGTTGTTTACCGGCAAAGATAAGACGCTGCTGATCTGGAGGAATGCCCTCCTTGTCTTGAATCTTGGACTTGACGTTATCGATGGTGTCTGACGACTCGACCTCGAGAGTGATGGTCTTTCCGGTCAAGGTCTTGACAAAGATCTGCATACCACCGCGCAGACGAAGGACGAGATGAAGGGTGGATTCCTTCTGGATGTTGTAATCTGAAAGAGTTCGTCCATCCTCGAGTTGTTTACCGGCAAAGATAAGACGCTGCTGATCTGGAGGAATGCCCTCCTTGTCTTGAATCTTGGACTTGACGTTATCGATGGTGTCTGACGACTCGACCTCGAGAGTGATAGTCTTTCCGGTCAAGGTCTTGACAAAGATCTGCATACCACCGCGAAGGCGGACAAGAGGCTCGAATGATTGCATTGTGAAGATATGTTCGATGAAGTAGATGCCGATGATGCGTTCTGCAGCAGAGGGAGGGAGGGGGGCGGTTATATAGTGGCCAGGAACAAGGCGAGGCGCGGGTTTGTCAGTGGAAGCATCGTGCGGTGCACGGATCGCAGGATGCCGACGTGCGCCACCGGCATATCCGCGAAGGAGGTGTGCCGGCTGTGCCTCGTCATTGCAGCAGCCGAATCTCGCGTCAGAGATCGCATTCTTCGCATGAAACGAAGACGAAAATGTAATCCCCCCCCCGAGTCGCGTGCTGCTGCTTGTGCTTCGCTGTGCTGCGCTGCGCAAAGAGTGCCGAATCATCGGCCCTGTCAGTACTTACATAAGCAGCCAGGCGCGGGCTTAAGCGAGCAAGCGAGCGCCGCTGACGTCAGTCTGCCTCGGCGGCGGATTGACTAATCCTGGCCGCGGGCCCGGGTTCAGTCTGGAGAAGGCGCAATTCTGACGCCATTCGCAGCGTCGGCGCGATATGCTGCGCCAGTGAGTCAACAGCACCAAAACTGCCCTTATTTCCTATTATGGCAAAGCGCGACGCGAGATAAAATCTCTTCCCGGAGGTAAACAAAGAGTCAAAACTCTGCTCGGGCTTGGCGGTCGCGCGCGCCTGAAGTCCAGGCTCATCTGACCTGACCGTCCCGCGCCCACCGTCGGCTTCGTATATATAGCCCGCCACAAACCCTCCTCCTCGTCTTCCTCGCATACACAGATACTCGTATCTGCCCTTACTCACGCCACAGCCACTGCACATGCTCCTATTAATGCACCGCGCCCCCGTCCTCGTTCTTCCCCCCGAGATCCTCACTCAGATACTCTATCTTTCCTACGCCGACGACACCGACACCGAGGGCGTCCCTCTCCATCTTACCCGCCGCCTGGCCCGCTTCAAGAAGTCCGTTCTTCCCGTCTGCCGCCGCTTCCATGATCTCGGCCTGCAGGTTCTTTACTCTCATGTCCATATCGGTCATCCCCGCGCGTTCGATGTCTTTCGCTACGAGTTGAGAAAAAACCCTCAACTAGGCACTTTTGTCCGGTGCCTGGACTGTAGGTGCCCTACTACTGCCCGTTCTGCTATGTTCTCGCAGCGCACAGCTAATCTTGTATTGATATTGCAGTCTCCGACTTCACCTCCGTCGGTCTCGGGCGAACCCGCAAAATGAATCGCGAAATTCAAATGGTCACTTGCGATACCATCACCGACGCACTATTGCAAATGCCCAACCTCAGAGAATTCCTCGTCTCTGAAGCGCTCGAAGATGACCTAGGAAAAGGCGTTCTTCCTGTTCTCTTCAACCGACTGCCGTACCTCGAAGCCGTTGATTTTTGTGGCGCTTCTTCTGACACTTTTCTTGGTGCCATGATGAGTCTTCAATACGAACTTGGGGCACTGCTGTCCTTGTCCCGCATTAGCTTTCACGAGTGTGTTTCGCTCCCTGCATCAGTCTTTGAAAATCTTCTTCCTCGGCTCGGCCAACTGCGACGGCTTGACCTTACACATACTCATGTATCGTCGCACGCTTTGCTGTCCATTCCTGAGAGCGCAAGAATTACTCACCTATCTCTGGCAAAATGCCGAAATATTGGCATCAAGTCAATCGTTACTTTCTTAACCACTCATCCTGCCGTGACCTGTGGATCACTGGAATGGCTATGCTTGCAGTGGACTGATTTGAGCGCCAGTGATCTCGCCATCGTCCTTTGCAGTCTCTGCGCGACATCTCCAAACTTGACTAACCTTAATTTGTATGGTTTGCCTGTGAATGAAGCACATTTGGACATTATTCCTCGGTCGGTGGAAGAGCTCTCGCTTGGATTCACTGACATCGAGATCGATACTCTAATCACATCCTTTTCACCACGTACCAACATGCGCTATCTTGATTTAACCGGTAATCCTCACATGACGGTGTGGACAATTGGCGACATGCGGCTCTTGCGGGGCTTGCCTCAGATTCGAACGTGGGAATTCGATCTTTCTAAAGTCCTCTCTAAAATGACGGATATGCCGCTTCCGGGTTACACAGTTGTGATAGGACAAGGGCGTCGCGGGTGGATCTTTCGAGGTGAAAAGAACAAGGATGCACTTCAAGTTGCTCATAACTGTGCTAGTCCAGAAGTTCGATCTGCTCATTATTGCCAGCATGTTTTGGGTATGGATATGGGAAGTACTGAAGCATGGGCTGGGGCTGGTCGGAAGGTTGACTGCTCTGGCGTTCAGTATGGCGGCGGCTTAGAACGGGGGATTTACCTGTACTATGCGTACCGTACCCGGTAGGCAGTATGCATGAATTTATGATCATGGAGTTTAGGGCTAGTTGCATAATTTCTGTTCTGGAAAGGCTTTTGTTTCGTTATTGCTATTAGGACTGGGAAAAGGGAAACGGTATTTTTTTTTGCATTGGGATCAGTTTGTAATTATTGCGGTCATTAATATATGCATCATGACGGACGATCGGCAGCATCAATATAATGTGTGTGTTCTAGATTGTAGAGAGCGCTCTCAGCTGGATAGAGGTGATGCCGGGTGGGGAGAGAGCACGTCGCCCGTTATCAGATGATCTGATAAATCGGGATCCGACTCGTGCCGAAGCATTAGTGCCACTGATGCATCTGTGGCGATCGTCATTATAATTTTGCTCCTAATTCCACACCGCTGCCACATGTTTCGGCAGAAATGTGCTTTGGCGAGCCTCAGATGGAGCTCATTCGTCCTGCCTGTCTGTCGGCTAGCGGCATCAAACAGCACCACTGCCGCTCTGCAGCTACCCCCCTCCCCCCCTGCGAGAGGATAGCACGGGCGAGCCTCAACGGTCCTCGGTCATCGCCGCTGCAATTGCATCGCTGCATCATCGCAGCTCGCGGCCAGTGCGGCACCGCTGCCATCCCCAAGCCCGTGGGGTCCGCCGGAAGCCTGCTAGCCCGCGACCAACTTTGGGAAGCGCGGCCGGGCGGTGGCTCGGAGCAGACGAGCAAATCCCGTGACCGCGGACGTGGGACGCAAGCGCGCAAACGGCGTGCGCTGATTGGCCTACCCCGGATTTTATGCAGCCGACTCTTCTGTGCTCGCCTTTGATGCACTCCTAGTGACGCAAACCGTCGGATAGCTCGCCGTTCCGCCGGCGGCCTCGAGCAGGCCTCGCGGCCCCGTGAGCGTGCCCCGCGATGTGCGACGGGGGGGGCGGGGCGGGTTGGGGTTCTGCCTCAGCAAGTCTGGGGGGCTGCGGAGCCGCGAGAGCCGCACGGTGCTAGCGGCCCCATAATAGCAGCGAAGCGCACGGCAGTGCTGTCTACTTTTGCACCGGCAGCGGCCGGTCTCCGCGAAGGCAGCTGGCGAAACGCGGCCGGATGAGCTGGAACAGACCTGGGTCGCATTCAGCGAGCGACTATGCGCGAGCTCAGTAATGGCCGGCCCCCAAAGGCGTGTCCGTAGCCCGCAGCAAGTGGCTCGCTATTCTGGGGCAGGCTGACGGCCCTGAGCACTCGCCGCTAATTGGGCCTCCGCCAGTTTACCCGGCCCCGCGAGCATCCCGTAGCAAATAAGAAAGAGCCGACGTGCTCCGCGTCCGTTCCTGCTTTCCTCTTTTCACGCCGTCTTCACCCTCTGTCTTACTGCTTCCACAATCATGCCTATTCCTTCGCGCATCGCCTCCTCCTTCGTCCGCGCCTCCCAGCGCCCGTTGGCTGCGAACTACCTGCGCGCCTTCCGCGCCTACTCCACCGCTAAGGAGCCCGTAAGTCCTCTTCTTGATAGACCGTCCGGTTGCCGTCGGCTGTCTTCTGAGAACGCTCTAGTTTCTTGCACCCGGCGCCGAGGCTTGCAGTCGCTGCAGTTGACAATTCTTTGTTGATTTTTTGCTGACTATCATGAACCCCACAGACACTTAAGGAGCGTTTGATTGAGATCTTCCCCGCCGAGATCGAGAAGGTCAAGGCTCTCCGCAAGGCGAAGGGCAGCACCGTATGTTTCCTTCAATCCGTGCTATTTTTGCAAGTGCTGTGTGATTAGATGCTTGGAAAATGCAATTGTCAACACATTTCTTCTTTGCAAGAGCAGCCGTTGCTTCACTCTGCCTCATCACACGGCTCTCAATCTTAAGTGCGCACGCTAACAACACCCAACAGGTCATCGGCGAGGTCACCCTCGACCAGGCCTACGGTGGTATGCGTGGTATCAAGGGCTTGGTCTGGGAAGGTTCCGTCCTCGATGCTGAAGAGGGTATCCGTTTCCGCGGCATGACCATCCCTGAGGTCCAAGCTGCTCTCCCCAAGGCCCCCGGTGGGACTGAGCCCCTTCCCGAGGCTCTCTTCTGGCTCTTGGTCTCTGGAGAGGTCCCCACTGAGGGTCAGGTCAAGGCTCTCTCCGCTGAGCTTGCCGCCCGCTCTGAGCTCCCCACCCACGTCGTCGACTTAATCGACCGCTCGCCTTCCACTCTTCACCCCATGGCGCAGTTCTCGATCGCCGTCACTGCCCTCGAGTCTGAGTCCCAGTTCACCAAGGCTTATGAGAAAGGTGTCAACAAGAAGGAGCTCTGGCTCTATGCTTACGAGGATGCTATTGACCTCATCGCCAAACTTCCCACCATCGCCGCAAAGATCTACCGCAACGTCTTCAAGGATGGCAAGGTCGCTGAGATTGAGGCCGACAAGGACTACTCCTACAACTTGGCCAAGATGCTCGGATACTCTGGCAACGACGAGTTCGTCGAGCTCATGCGTCTTTACTTGACCATCCACACCGATCACGAGGGTGGTAACGTCTCTGCTCACACCACCCACTTGGTCGGCTCGGCTCTTTCCTCCCCCTACCTTTCGCTTGCCGCTGGTCTTAACGGTCTCGCCGGTCCCCTCCATGGACGTGCTAACCAGGAGGTTCTCGAGTGGATTCTGGAGATGAAGAGCAAGATCGGCTCAAATGTCACCAACGCTGACATTGAGAAGTATCTTTGGGACACCTTGAACGCTGGCCGTGTCGTCCCTGGCTATGGCCACGCCGTTCTCCGCAAGACAGACCCTCGCTACACTGCCCAGCGTGAGTTCGCCCTCAAGTACTTGCCCGACTATGATCTCTTCAAGCTCGTTTCCCAAATCTACGACGTCGCTCCCGGTGTTCTTACCAAGCACGGAAAGACCAAGAACCCCTGGCCTAATGTCGACTCGCACTCCGGCGTCCTGCTCCAATACTACGGACTCACTGAGGAGTCGTACTACACCGTCCTCTTCGGTGTCTCGCGTGCTCTCGGTGTCTTGCCCCAGTACATCATCGACCGTGCTTACGGAATGCCCATCGAGCGCCCCAAGTCCTTCTCTACCGAGGCGTATGCCAAGTTGGTTGGATACAACTTCTAAATACATTGATGCTTAGTTGTGTGGGATTGTCGTTTAGTATAGTAGCATAATGATCTCTTTTTTTGTAACTTATATATAAATTTGGGTGTTTTTATCTTTTTATGAAGGCTTTGTGTCTCTACATCGAAGCACGTTCGCATTATCCGATTTTAGCTCCTCTTTTTATCTTCTACTGAATCATGTCAATACTGTGCGCTTTTATTGTTTGCAGGAAAAGCGATTAAAGACAAAAATTGAGAAATGAATTGAAATTTGAACTACTATTGCGCTCTCGAAATGAGCAGATTCCATTCGTCTTTTCAGAGGGAATGCCGCAGTAAACTCGCCCAGTGACCTGGCCTAGTGAAGAGTATCAGTTACCCGGCCTGGTCCATTGCGCTTGCATGCGGCGTAGGTGGCCAAGACTGTCACCCGACATGAATAATTTTCAGCCATGGACGAGGCCTTCTTGCTGATACTTAGTCTCGCAGAAGCACAGGAATAGCCTCTGATCGTGAGTGCCTGACTTTAAAACTTGACTATGGAACCAATACCAGAAGACGTTGCGCAGCTGCGTGCGATTCTCACGAACGCGTCTGGCGATGTGCCGCTTGGACAACGGTTCCGCGCTCTCTTTAGCTTGAAATCGCTCGGTAAGGAAGGTGTCAACGAGGCCATTGATGCTATTGATGAAGGTCAGTTTGCACTCAGTCGTTGCTAAGTTATAGTTGAGCGATGACTAATCTTGGTACAGCATTCAAGGATGATTCTGCGCTCTTAAAGCACGAGCTGGCTTACGTACTTGGCCAGACTCACAATACCTACGCTGTTCCCACGTTGCAGCGCATTCTAAAAGATGAAGTGCAAGAACCAATGGTTAGACATGAGGCTGCTGAAGCTCTAGGTGCTATAGGTCATACTGGAAGTCTTGATCTCTTGAAAGAATATTATCGGAACGATCCACTGGAAGTAATCCGTCAAACATGTGAGCTTGCGATCGCTCGGATAGAATGGGAACAATCGAATAAGTCGAAAGAAGAGACTCTAGGAAAGAGCGAATTTGAGAGTATAGATCCTGCTCCGCCGCTACCATTTGAGAATTGCAAGGTCGATGATTTACAAAAACAATTGATGAACCCTGAACTTCTGCTTTTTGAACGGTACAGAGCTATGTTCAGATTGCGTGATATTGGCACACAAGAATCTGTTGATGCTTTAATCACCGGCTTTGAAGATCCTTCCGCACTTTTCAGACATGAAATTGCGTATGTATTTGGTCAACTCAGTGATCCTCGATCCGTCGATGCATTAGTCAAGGTGCTTAAGAACGAGCAAGAGGAAGGCATGGTTCGTCATGAAGCTGCTGAAGCACTTGGTAGTATTGCAACTGACGACGTTATGCCTGTATTACAAGAGTTCTTGAAAGATAAGGAACGTGTCGTTCGTGAATCCGCCGTTGTGGCGTTGGATATGTATGAGTATGAACGTTCTGAGGAGATGGAATACGTTACTGTTCCTTCTACGGCCAAGGCTTAATTTCTGTATTCGATTTTATTGCTACTTGCTTGACATGGGTATTGCTTTCTAGTATGGATTAAAATTGATTGTAGGGCCTGGCGGGCCTGGCGAGAGCGGTTTGGATATGCTCTATTAAGTGACTTGTTAGTTACTCGTATTCATTTTCATGTGGTCATTGTTAAGGTGGAAGAGTAAAAGATACAGTTGATAGCCTCGTATATCTATATTCTCCAAGTTCTTAGAAAACTTCCTTCATGCTACAACTATTATTTTAATAGATAATGTTGATATTATTCGTCATTTGCTATCTCACAGTTGATAAGTGGAATTCCACATTCTAGCTAACAGATAGGCGAAGGCAAGTTGCCAGTTCCTGACTTCAAGCGTGAAGTCCTACAGCTACTAGTCTATCTGGCCATTATATTGATCCGAAAGCGGATGCTATCAGTTTTGCAATAATTCAGTGACTTTTATGGAATCATTTTACTGCGGACAATACACTTCAGCTGTTACCACAGATGCTCTTGATGACCAATGAGAAGTCAACGCAGCACAGAACTCATCCGCAAATTGCACGCAATTTTTATTATCTGCAATTTGCGACTGGGACGATGATCGCATCGACTGTCAACTGAATGTCTCGTCTCGATTATCCAGCTATCGCCTGCGTTACTCTAGCTACCATCAGTAATGTGGCCGCTTTCTTCCTCTTAACATTTCTATTACTTTATGCAGAACCGAGTATTATTATGAATCAAGTTTTGCTGATTGCTATGGTTTCTGAAATGAACATGGTACATTCTGTGTCGTGATGCTTTCAGATCGAATTGAACATGGTGACTTGAGTACAATCTAGTTGAGTTGAATTCTGCATTTTGCAGAATGATCTAACTGATCTTGCTGCAGCTTAATGCTGAGTCTCTATTTGGCCAATTATTTATAAATGAGTTTGGCTTAATTAATAACAGAAGCAGAACTAGCTGCTACGAGGGACTGGCCTGAGCACCTTCAGCGTTCTTCGTACTAGTGCAACTATTTATTTCACCGCTATATAACATGGCTTACTAATTACTATTATTCCGGTACAATACGACTGTAGTAGAGTAAGCTAGACGCTAATGTAAGGCAGACGCTAAAGTTCTACTAGCATAGCGTGCGATGTCGCTGAGTGGTGCGACGATATTGATTGTGCTGCCAGCTGGCTGTGAGAACGGTGAGCGTGAATACTGCAAAAGAGAATAATGTTTGCCTACCCTGTATAATCAATACATAAAATAAAGCAAATTATCATTGATAGCATATATGAGAGCATTGAATCAATAAATTGTTTAGAGAGAGGTGAAGAGAGGAACAAGAGGACCAGCGTATCCGGCATCCTGTCCTGGGCCTCTTATATCTGAATCACGTTTGTTCCACCCAATGCTTCTTTCTAAGCTGTTTTATCGAGTGTCTCTACATGCTATTTTAATGATAATGCATCACACGATAAGATCAAGGCAAAAATGAGGATTTCTTGCCAGCTTTTGCGTGTATTTTTCCAGTCTAGTTCACGCGTTGACCAATTCTCACCCACATCGACATATCTGAAGAATGCAACGAGTTCCGACTTCTTTCTGTGTTTCCCGGGTTCAATTAAGATCATTTGCAGACTACACCGACACTTTGCGTGCGATACGGATTAAGAACATTCTTGGATAAGAAGACGATCGAGTGGACAGATACGAAACAGATGCGACACGCCACGACAAGATTCTTTTAGCAATCAAAGATGATAATAACGGATGCACGATTATGATTCACGATTATACGAATCTACAATCATATTAGTATGAAATACGCGCAAGAGTGCGTAAAGCAGTCACCCTAACACGATAGCGAACTAAATGTATTTTGTTACTAGCGGACTTGATAAGCACACGGCCAACGCAACCGAACGGGCCATTCAATTACCACATATATAGCAATTATCCTCCAAAATTACCACCGCACCAAAAATCAACTACAATAGCATCGCAAATAGATGAAGTCGATGATTCTGCAGCATATTGACAAGTTCGCGCATTTTGACCAGGCTTACCGCAAACACCGCGACTTCATACCTGCACGTCGTACGACTACCATTATGTTGCCTTTCCTGAAGTCCTTTCTTTTTGGCAAATCCTGTGCATCTTGCACAGTAAGTGATCCTCCTAGCCGTATGCATGTCTTTTTAGCTCTCCGGCGTTTACTTAGAGCTTCATTGGTCATTGGCCTTGCGAAGTGAAGAGACCTCCGTTTCGAAGTGGGCAACCCTGTGCATTATTGCCTTGTACCTTTCGCAAACTAATCGACAGCGTTAAGTATTGGCATTGGTGAGCTGTTTTGGTGGTTGGAAATGCGGGTCGATCAGATCTGACTGAGAGTTGGCGTCTAAAGGGTTCTGGGGTGCCTTGGGTATTCAAGGGTCAGCTGAGATCGAGGGCGTTCTGGTGGGTGTTGGAGTCCGTATCCGTACATCTAGTTGGGAAAGAACCCTTTCCGGATTATGCGGTACAAGTCCAGCTCCCACACAGGGGCCCCTGCATGTTATTCTCCGTCATAGAAGGTCTCGCGAAATGCGCAGAGAAACTCGACCCTGCTCACGTGTGACATGTGCTCGCATCAGGTCCTCGATCTGTCGACCATGCGCCTTTTTCGTCGGCCCAAAACACCCAGAATCTAGTGGCTGGAGGTAATGAGAGAATGAGAAGGCTTGCAAAGTGTAACAATGTTGTGTTATTTGCAGTAGAACTCGAACGCAGTAGACTGGTGGCTCTCGAGACCGTCAAGGATTAACGGCCGATGGAAGCCTTTCGTACGACTCGCTATATGCTTGTCGAAACGCTTGATCCAATCTAGGCCCACTTCGTTGGTAGTCCAGCCATTATTGGTTGTTTAACCCAGTCAGTCGGAAGGTCGCTCTCCGTGTACCACCTGACTAAGTGGTACTGGGCGGCCAGTACGATGAATGGTGGGATAGCCCAGCCTTGAGAGTTCACTTGTTGGATCACCGTGGCCCATTCCCGGTTGCCAGGCTGGGACAATTCGGCCTGACCACGGTCGTCCGAGGTAGTGACTACCATGCATGCGAAGATGATACCCATCATAAACCTAGTCTCGTCGAAGTTGTAGGTATCCTCATCCAGTATACTGTACTTGGCCATGAATTACGTACGAGTGTAAACCACTCGCCCATAACTTTTGGGTCTTCGCATTTAGCTCGCTGGCAATCGTAATTGCGAGAAAATCCCGTACGGAGCTCTGGCCGATGCTTGACAAAGTTGGCGGCCCAGCGCTTGCCAACATCGAGGGCATTGCGTAGGCGTAGCAGACTGTTGGTCATATCTTCCACACCGCGCAACCTAGGCGGAAACGATCGCGTTACCAGTTCAAATATGTATTGAACAATAACATCTTCTTCCAATTCCAGCTTACGTGAATCGGCCAAAATATCGCGCCGTGCAGGTCGGCCACCGGCGTCGCTGGAATAGTGTCGTACGGCCAAAGCTGGAGATTCCAACTGCGGCTCTCTCGCTTAGATTCCAGTCATTTTCAAGGGCTTGACGGGCAAGATTGAGACTAGCTTCGTACAAAATAGAGGCCATGTTGTTTTGTGGAAGAATTTGGCGTTAGAAATGGTTATGTCACGTCGTGGCGGCAAGTGGTCCGTTCGGTTGTATTGGCCGTTCGCTTATCAAGTACGTTAAATCCTTAAGAGCATCCTTTAAGGATTATCTTCGGTTGTTATTTGATGCTTGAGCTATAATAATTGGTGTATATCATGATATATGGGGATGCATTGCTAGGGTTGGGAATTCAAGAGATACTACGCAATCCAAATCTAGTGAAATTATTGAGACGGAGAAATGTGAGTTTCGCAAAATTTGCTGGCGTAGGCGTTGCGTTGTTGACATTATTCCTAATCTGTCGAAGCAGTCTGTCTATTTACAGCATACTGCCGTGTACTCTATAAATCCATCACCGCTATATCTCTAATGTCATTTTGTCTGACTCAAGAGGATAATCGAGGTCCTGACGCGGGTGCGGGCGCTATGCTGTCATCGAGACATGGAGAGGTTAAATTATCCGCTCCCTGAACAACAGCACCAATTGATCGAGTATAACGCATATTCTTCGTGCGTGGAATAGTAGATTCATTTTGATCGACAATCTAGCCAAAATTATAGATTGCGCCGTTATATCTGGAACTGAGTGGAGAATTCTATGGTAAATCGCCTTCATGAGCTCTTTGTGTAGCTGCTGCTCTTATAAATTCTGAAGCGAGTCCAACCAGCTCAGTTTAGCTTTTCACTCGGTATGCTTCACACGCTGATAAGCTGTACACAAACGTGCGTTCTTCACCGTTGATACCAAGTTTGTCAAATAGTAACGAACATACCCGAGTCCAGCGTGAAATAGCATCTACCCCGCCGCCTATTGTAGACACGGGCCAATCGCTTCCAAACATGATTCGACGTGGTCCGAAAGCGGCAAAAACGGCTTTTGCCCATGGTAGAATTGTCTCGACCGCTCGATCATCATTTAAAGCGGCTAGAGGGTCGAGCTCGGAAAATCCACCAGAAAGTTTCACATATGTGTCATATTCGGACAACCTCTTCATGACGAGGCAATACCCTTTAAACTCTTCGCTCTCCTCGAGTTCATCCATGGGAATGCGTAAATCAGGCTTGCACAGATGATCAAACACGTACCGTGTCTCGGACGAACTCTTCACCATCGCAAGCGCCTCTTCCAGTTGGTAGACGGCAGAAGGTCCAGCCAGTGCCTCGCGAACTTTCACGCCAACATCAGCTACCAATCCCCGAGATGCTAGTACTTTCATTGACTCTGCAAAATTGTCCATCGAACCGCTTCCCATATCCTGTACCAAAAATCGAACACCGCGGACGTGAGATTCGAATATCGAAGGCTCGGACTGCTTCATTGCGTCCAGAAGCGAAGAGACAGCTTCCGGGCCCCAAGGTAAAGGTGCCCAAGGAACAAGAGCTTTGATTTCAGGCATAGAACCGGAATTTATTACCGAGGCGTGATATTTGAACTCCGCGAGTGGTCCGGAGTAGTCAATGGAGGTGTGTCGCCAATCTGCTTCGATTACTATGTAGCCAGTTATTGTACTCGGAATTGCGGATGCGTATTCTTCTGGACCATGAGACGCGTGAAGGGGATGATTTGGCGTCATCCAAGCTAAGCTTTGCAGTTGGCTGGAAGAGAAGAGGTGGACGTGCGAGTCAATCATATTGGTATACGCTAATTTCTCTTCAGCATCAACCGCACTATTAGTCTATAGGGCTATAATAATTGGAATGCGAGCAGCTTGCTGGCAAAAAGGAGGGAATGACGGCCTTGCTATATGAACCTTGCTTCGGCACGTCTATGAGCCGGCCCCATCTCTTTCCAGCTGACTATGCTCCACTCCGTCGCTTTCATCAAATATAGGAATCAACTTAATCATAATTAATATTATTCTTTATTTCAATCATTTTCTAAAACTCACATATATACCAATACCATACATTACTCTGTAAAAACGCCATTGCACACTAAAAAAAAGTATAATAAATCAGGTTCTCCCCCGTCACCGATCTCCCCGGCCACATCTACGACTTTCAGGCCAAAAACTAATTATTAAAACAAACAACGATATATAGAAAAATAAAATAAATAAAATACGAAATCGAAAGCTCGAAGGAAACAAAAATTATTCATATCCAATGACTTCTATCGGCACTTCATAGGTTTTCATATATGCACCAACCAAAAAGCGTTTGTCGATTAATTCGTCTGTAACCTTTTTGAAATTCAACGAACTATTGCTCCGTTCCATAACGTGCAGCACGGCAAGCACATGCTCGCAGGGTAGTCCAGTGCGTGACCAAGCCATGCAAGAGCAATGCTTAAGCCCAAGATCAACGACATATTCTCGTGCATAATCAGTGAAAGCGGCAATAAAGCTGGCACTAAAATGGCCTTCTGAGCTACCATTCGCACCATCGTCACCAAGGAATTTCTCGTACACGATATTTTCGGGACTTGAAAGACCATCGTCGTCAGGAGAATCAGACGAATTGCTGTTCGGATATGGTGCCAGTCTTACGCGCCATGTTGAACCAATTTCCGAAGTATCCACTCGCGCTACGTAACGTCTTACGCGCTTTCGCACATCAGATATATATTGCTCCGCAAAATCAGAAAGAGATTTACCTTCTTCTGCTCTGAGCTTTGCTAGGCGTAATCTAGCAGAGAATAGAGTAGATAATCCGACATTCCACCGTTGCAAAAGTTGATCGGCTGGTATGACAATGCAAGGGCAAGAATAGATTGCGAGGCCGCGCTGGCTAGGTCGTTCGAGAGCAGGACATTTCAAGATCTCACGATCGCTTTCAGGATCTCCGGTGACGAAATCCCACTCAACAAATAGCCGAGCCATGTTCGCGTCGAGAATACCATATCTTCTTCCTTTGAAATGCGAGTCAGCCCAGAGAGAAGGTGTCCACTGACTTGTAATCCATTCGATTCTCTCGATCGGAAGTTCACGAGAAAGAATATTGTCAAAATCTGCGTGCGTGTTGGCAGCTGCGGCACGCATAACTGTGTTCGCTGCCGCGGTTCCAAATTTAACTCCAACGACCGCGTACAGATATCGGAGACAGAGAGCGTGCATTTGAGCGTTGTCGGGGAAGACGTTATTAACTGCTGCGCCAAGACCGAAGCGATAGTCTGATACAAATGTCAGGTCGCGGATGAAGTTGCAGACATCGTCGAAGGACATTTCTTTGCGATTTGTGCAAAGATGACGAACTAAAGACTCACGCACTAGCGCTAAAAACCAAGTCCATGTTTCTTCAGATTCGTATCTCGTGAAAGCAAACGCGACAGGGAATTGCTGGTCTTCGGCGTCACGCGTTGTGGCAACAAGTAGAACGACGTTGGAATTGCGAATACGCTCAATGCGACCGAGGGCGATAACAGGGCGACAGAAGGTAATGCCGTTTATAGCTGCGCCAAAGGTCCAAAACATGCGGCGAAAGTTGCACTCGCGGGGGTCGGGCAGTAGAGCGCCGTGGCCGAGTTTGTCGATGACGTCGACGATGGCGCGAGCGGAGGGGTCTTTGAGTTCGAGGTTTTGGCAGAACTTGTTGAACTTGTCGTTGATGGTGTAGCAGGGCGGCCGAGCGCGTAGGAGCTGGATGGCACAGTCCTTTGCACGCCAGGCTTGTTTGTAGGAAATTGTGATGCCATGGGATTTGTAGATGAATCGGATGATGTCGTGCGGTGTAAAATTAGGAGCTTCAAGCAGCTTCGCTATTATGCGCCGGGCGATCCACGGTGAGGACGCCACGCTGTTGCCTTCGTGCTGCTTGATGCAGGTGTGCTCGGGGCGATAGACTGAGATGATGAAAGGTGAAGAGCCGGAGCCATCGCTGACCTCGACCGGGCACTGTGACTTTGGACGGGAGGAGTGGAGGTACCAGTTACAGGAGGGATCTTTGCAGCGAACAGTATAACGCGAGGAGTTTGACTTGACGCATACAAACTCCCACTTGTCGCGGATGGCCATCATCTCGAGAATGGCCTTGAGCTCGGTGCGAGAGAAGAAGCACATGCCGATGGCGAGCTCGTGCGAGGCGGGGGCGCGGATCACTCTCATCTCCTCGTCGGCGAGCGCTTTGGAAGATGCGATGTCGCAGGTTTCGTGACCGCATGCCGCGGAGCCAGAGTGAGGTCTTGCGAGCGGCGAGTCGCAGGCGGAAGAGGACGAGGTCGCGCTGAATGGAGCGGTCATGGTGTGGAGCGGGATTCTTGGGTGTTGAAGTGTAGACCGGACGAGTGTCAGCGGCCCACCGGCACGACGGGATCAGCTGCAGCTGGAAGGCAAGGTCTGCTGAGGAGGCTTGCAGAAGAGAGGAGGAAGAGAAAATTGAACAGGGTTTGGTCGGGGCCGGTAGGACTTCCGCGCTTTGATAATTCCTCTGTGCAGCCCGAGCAGAGCAGATATGGCCCCAGATATTGTTTGCGTGTGTTTTCTCTCTATTTTCTGCCACCCGCACACCGCCATATATATTCGACTTTCTCGCCGGTTCTCTGTGCAGCGCGGTGCCGGGGAGAGGTTCTCCTATCTCGTTCGATGAGCCTATCTGTCGCGGCCCAAAGCGGCTAGCGCAACTTAATCTACGCGAATACGAGCTCCGCCAGCTTTCTGCTCTGCTCCTCGCTCGATGACTGACGGCAAGAATAACTGAGCTTCACATACAAATAAATGACAGAATAGTACCAGAAAAGAGCTTGTGTGCCAGGTGGCCCACTGGGACCTCTGAACTCAACGCAGCATAGACCACGCTGGAGATCCAGAACCGCAGAGGTTTCGTGCTTGGGGACATAGTGGTATTCTGGGGCGCATTATCGAATGAATTTTTGGGGCACCACAGTAATTTACAAAGCTGCAGGCGAAGTTACGTATAATTCAGCTGATGCCGTGTGGCTGCTTTTCGCGGCTGTCGAAATCGGCGCGTGCGGGCGTTTCCCAGTTTTCAATTTAGCTCGACGCGTCCGGCGCGCGTCAGACCACGTCTATTGGCCGCAGACCACTTATCGACCGCACAGCTGAGTGCTTTGCTGATATAGCCGCCACCCAGCTCAGAAGCGCTTGCTCGTTTGTTGCTCGTCATGGATATGCCGGAAAATCCGCCATCTGCCGCCGAATATGCCCGAGAGGATGAGCCCGAAGACAGTCTATTGACCCCACCCATGTCCTCCTCCCCCGAATCTCTCACTGAAGTATGAAATACCCTATGCTTTGTTCTCCGGACAACCCAATTAACTATAAGGTATTCACAAAGGAACAAATCGAGTTCAATAGTCTCTCCAATGATAAGCGTGCAGCACGGCTCAAGACCTTGATCGAGCGCTCTTCGATCTACTCCTCAATTATTGCCGAAGCCTGTGTTCGCCAACAAACTGAGAAAGAGCAGGCTCGAAATCTCGCTGAGAAGAAAGCCAAGTCCAAGAAGTCTAAAGGCTTCTCCATTGTGATTCCTAAAACTCCTTCCCCCGAACCTACTCTGAAGAAAGAGGCAACCACCAAAGGCAAAAGGGTGTCTCCTAGAAAGGCGAAATCAAAGCAATATGATATTTCAAATTTTATGTCAAAGAACGCAGTCAAGAGTTCAACAAATACTGCTGATGCTATCAAGGATATTGCGGTTGGTAAATCTGCATCTTCAGCCACAGCTATGTCTAAGCCAACCTCGAGCGCTTACCGTCAACCGTCTTTGGTCACTGGTGGTGTTCTGAAGGATTATCAGATTGCTGGTGTTGAATGGCTTATTACTTTATATGAAAATGGCTTGAATGGCATTCTTGCTGATGAAATGGGCCTTGGGTATGTCCTAGTCATATTATTTTTATTTCTCTGACTTGATCTAACGGACCTCACAGAAAAACAGTACAGACCATTGCATTTTTAGCTCATCTTCGTGAGAAGGGATCTAACGGTCCATTTTTAATTGTTGCTCCCCTCTCGACGCTTGACAACTGGGTCAGAGAATTTAATCGCTTCGCCCCTTCTATTCCAGTCCTGTTATATCATGGATCTCCTGAAGATCGGGCGGATATGCGCGCCAATCAGCTTTTCCAGAAAATCGACAAATCATATCCCGTAGCTATTACAAGCTACAATATTATCATGCACGACAGTCGATTTTTGCGCAAAATTCGATGGAAATACGTCATCGTTGATGAAGGTCATCGTATCAAAAATATGAACTGCAAACTGATTCAAGAACTAAAGTCTTATGAATCTGCAAATAGACTTTTATTGACAGGTACTCCTCTGCAAAACAATTTATCGGAACTTTGGTCGCTGTTAAATTTCTTACTTCCAGATATCTTTCATGACGTTGCGCTCTTTCAAAGTTGGTTTGACTTCTCTGCACTGCAACGTGAAAACGGAACTCAAGAAATCATTGCAAATGAGAACAAGAATCAAATTGTCTCGAGCTTGCACGCTATTCTAAAACCTTTCCTACTCCGGAGATTGAAGAGTGACGTCGAACTTGCTCTTCCACCCAAGAGGGAGTATGTTCTATATGCTCCGTTGACCGTGACTCAGCAAGAGATGTATAAGTACCTGCTTGATCGTGATATCAAGGACTATCTATTAGAAAGAATATTAAAGTCGCGAGGAATTGAGCATGAAGATATGACGCCAAATGCCCGAAAACGCAAAGGTAGAGAACTAAAGAACGATGAAAAATTGAAGAGGCCAAAACGAAGAGCAGCTGCAAAGTCTTCCAAAAGTGGTGCATTCGCCGAAATAAGTGATTCTAAATATTTTCGCGCCTTAGAGGCTGTGGAAAATTTAGAATCGGATTCAGAAGAGGAGGAGGTGAAGAGAGCCGAACAAATTACAAACGCATCACGCGCCGTTAATAACAAAAAACTTCAGAATATTATCATGCAACTTCGATTGGTTTGCGACTCCCCGCATTTATTTTACACTCCTTGGGATGATCCGCAAAGTCTTGTTACTCAACCTACTGAAGAAATCGTGAACGATTCTGGAAAAATGCTTTTCCTTGACAGGATGCTACCCGAACTTTTTAAACGAGGCCATAAAGTGTTAATTTTCAGTCAATTTTCCAAAATGCTAGATATAATTGAAGACTACGCTCGTTATCTACGACATTGGGATGTCTGTAGACTAGATGGTGGTGTCAGTCAAGAAGATCGCAAATCCGAGATTGCAAAATTCAGTTCAATGTCCTCTACCGAAAGTTGTGATTTATTCTTAATATCAACTAGAGCGGGTGGGCTTGGAATTAACTTGACTGCTGCTGATACAGTTATTCTATTCGATAGCGATTGGAATCCGCAACAAGATTTGCAGGCTATGGATCGCGCTCATCGGATTGGTCAGACAAAGCCGGTTATCGTTTATCGATTTGCGACAGCGAATACTGTTGAGCAGACAATGTTAGAGAAGGCAGATTCAAAGCGACAGCTTGAGAAACTTGTTATTCAAAAAGGAAAATTCCGGACATTAGGAGGAAGTAACGACGGGAAGATTGGTAATGCTGGAGATGAATTATGCAATCTTTTACTTGGCGATGATGGATTGGAGAAATTCGTGCTTAAAGAGCGCGGAGATGTTATTTTAACAGATGAAGAACTCAATGTGCTGCTGGATAGAAGCAAGGTGGCTTATGAAAAGGCTGCTATTGGCGAGGATAAAGCTGGTAGTTCGATGTTTAAGGTTGTGGAAACTGCTGCTGCCAACGCACAGTCTGACTTGATATAGTTGCATACATTTATTTGCATTATACAGTGTATGCAGTATCGTAATTGAATGGGTCTCCTGAATTGCGATGCAACTGCCGTCAGTTATTATAGTGCACAACACCAACCTCGTGCGAATGCTTTCCAACTTATTGTTATCCTCATTAGAGTAAAAGTGAACCTCCTCTGATACTGATCAATCGATACCCGCAAGCTGCTCATGCTACCTATGGCGTAAGGCAATGTAGCTGCGCAACGAATGCGGACTTTGAAGGATCCCGCCTGTCACATTTGCTATTTCTGACATTCAGGCTGGCAGGTGAGGTTATTGTGATGTGTCTGATTCTTGTTGGATTGATTTATGATTGGTTCGAAATTGTGGAAAAATAATAGAAATACTGATGTGTCGGAGAGTTAGAGAGTATATATGGAGGCTAGTTAAAATGCGAAGCTTAATAGTGAGAAGAAGCAAAACGATGAATGTGCGATATATACATATACGAATATAATGAAATGAAATTTATGAAAACAACAATGAATTCATTTATTCATTATAACGATAAAACAAATAATTCGGCAATCCGAACGCCTGATAGGCTAGTCATTTCATTTTCGCTAATCCTGCAGATTCAACGAGATGATAGAATAAGAAGGAGGAAGCCTTGCACTTCGGACGAGTGAGATGACCCGAATGATCTGTTACGGACATAACCTTCGTCTATGATATCGTCCTCTGTTAAGCAGTCATATCTGACCCATTAGCTGGGTATTTGCACGGGCTCGATGCGCACCCTTAAATTATGTAGCAGAGGTCTCAATGAGGGTAGCTATCAAACTTTTCATCATTCCGCAAAAACTTTCAAACACAACAGCATCAGAGCCGTACACCCAATGAATGATGATCTCTTCGGAAGACTTGACATGCAAAATCCTAAACTTGAATGCCATATCTCGGCTACTTGGAATGCCCGCTTCGAATTTTTGCCTTTTGTGCCGTTTAAATCTTCTGGACCAAACATTCCCTAACTCGCATATACCAATTATGTGCTTTGGCAATTCTCCATTAGTAGAATGGATCTCAAGTTGCATGACATCCCCATGCTGTTCTTGTAAGTAGTCGTATAACAAATCAAGGATATCTTTTTCTTCTCTTGCTGTTGCGCTATCTCTAGTAAATGCAATAACGTACCCAGTTATTGGAGGTAATTGGCCCTTAAGTCCGCCACTAGTATGAATCTCTCCATCACTACTCGCAAATCCGCCTTTCGAAATTTCCGGAATAGGTCTGTGAAATCCCAGTCTCCATGCGACCGCCCAACGTCGAGTATGGGCACCCTGGACAAACTCGGTGACAACATAATTCGAGATCTCAAGTTTTCGAAGCTTGGATACGAATTGCTTGAGAGAGTCGAGTTTGCCGAGCATACTTGTATACCAAATTTTCTTCGTATTAGGGTCCTCGAGAGACAGTGCAATGCTTTCATAAAGCATTTTGGAAACAAATCCGATCTCTCCTCCGTCGGTAACCAATTCAGTTTCTGAAGCTGTAGTAACGCTATGCGGAGCATGCAGTTTAGATGACTGAGATGCTTGCATTTCGACAATCGAGGAATAAAATGGAGGATTGCACATCGTAAAATTAAGTTCATCAGTGTCGCATAGTAATGTTATCGGTAGCTCGTCGAAAAAGGAAGACTCTGGGCTGCGATTAAGTACTCTAACGCGAGCTTGCAATTGATTCTGCACAATATTTTCGTTTGCCGATGCGATTGCGACAGGATCGGTATCTGAAAGGCATTAGTTTATTTAACCAGTTTGAAACCAAATAAAAACACATACCTGTAGCTAGAAACTTCCAATTTTCTCGAAGTCTGCATCCTAACAGCGGATATATACAGGACGTACCTGTACCGATATCCAAGCCAAGCACGGTTTTCTCTTCCTGAGATGAGCCAAAGTTGTCGGAATCAAGCAAGTCTTGGATCCATAGTATATAATTCAGTCGATTGGCCACTCGAGGACATAGTCGATCTGGCGGTAGATTGATTTTCAAGTTGAAATCACGTTGGAGAAGTGCTCTCGATAACGTTCTGGAAGATTTCTGGTTTAGCAAGACGGCCCAACGATTTATTAAGCACGAGGCAAGATACATACCGGACAGCTTCATCATTCAAAAAATCAATCGAATTACGCTCATTTATACTTTACATCATGTTAATCGCGTTCACTTTGGAATTATAAAAGGGGAGTTTACAATTTCTCGAGCGGTGAATAGAATTCGGCTAGTTGAACAAAATTGGGAGGGTTCGAAGCATACTGATTTCGAGGGTGCATAGTATTCGCTCTCTTTGACTCTCCATTAATCGTCCATATCTCATATAAAACGGCTTTTATGAACTGGTCCACTTGTATTTCAAGTCAGATCATACGCCATGCTATTCATTAAACGTCGGCGCGCAATGAAGGAGAGGGAAAACAATTTCAGGGGAAGTCAATTAGAGTTTATGCACTATTGTTTGCGCCGATATAGCTTCTATCGTGCCGACATTGGTCAGATCAGTCACAGCCATCACGCGTCTGTGACGCTTAGGTTTCTTCATAATATTTGAAATTTTGAGAATGCGACATTATTGAAAATCGGCACGAGATAGTAGCGCAACTATTTGTCACGATTTCATAGTCTAAGCTAGGCACTACACAGAACGTCCCAGCTACTGAAGATTATTTCAGCAAGATCTATGTGCTAACCCTTGTTGTGTCGACTGCCGTACGAATACTCGATTGAAGTCTCAAACCGCTCTTCGCGCCGATATGCACGCTTAATAGTAATATAGCGACTACGATAGAGATCTATGGACACTCACGGCGATATACGTCTCTGTGATGCTTTAGTATAGAATCCTGCCAGATTCCGATTTGTCATCTATCTATAGGGAAAATGGATAGAGATGAGGACGATGACGACGTGTTCTCGCGCGGCCTGAACGATTCGACAAGAGATCTAGCTTACGATGAGAATGGTACGGATGAGAACGAATGGGACTCTGCTTTACCTAATAGTTTAAGGGATATTGCTATGCTTGAAGTATTTGGAACGCAAGCTATTTTGGATGAATCTTCACCAGCGCAAACTATAGATGATAGTTTCAATTATGATGACGACGATGATAATGAGTTTCAGTATAGATCTGAGGACAGCTATGCCTACGTTGATGAGAAAAATGACAGTCGCAAATCGACACCTGGACAATCTGACACAAATGGAGAGAAAATGGAAGGACCTAGTAAGGAGCCAAAGCAGGCAAGATTTGTCTTTTCAGACTCGTCCGATTCTGATGATTCCGTCCAATCTCTATCATCCGACTCTAGTGACGGCGAATCGTCAGATTCAGATACGTCAATACCTGCTGGTTATAATGCTCACTACTTGGAATATTTAAATCATGAGATACAAGAGTTTATGGATCCAGTTTCACATTTCCGAACAATTTCTAAAATCAAAATTGGTCTCCCTGTAAACGAACTCGGAAAATCGGTATTTCAACCTTTAGACCTGGCCTCCCACTCGAATTTGCGAGCCGGAGTTCGACCGTCTCTAATAAATGGACGAACGATGTGGAATGCGCATGAGAAAGAGTTATTTTTTGAGTACCTAGGACGCAAGACCCGGCATAATCCAGGTGCCATTGCACGTGGTGTGAAGACAAAAACTGCGATTGAATGTGCTGAGTTTATCGCTCATTTGGAGACAGGATTGGGATCTTTACGGGAGCAAGAACGAAGACGGAGATCATATGGTATGAGACTACGATGGAACCGTCTTGTGCGCAAGATTCCTGCTGCGAGGCAGATGTCTAGGAAGTGGGTTAAAATGGAAAATATCGAGAGTCAGAGATTGGAGAACTACTATGACCGACTCGAAAAGGATAGAGATCGAAAGACCTGGCTTAGAATAAATCGGACAGGAGGACAGAGCGATCCTACATATGATCCGTCTGATGGATATGTTACCGAACAGAGTCGAGCTGCAAGTCCTCTATCAGGTCATGATATTGATGCCAGTGTCACGGATGCTGAGGTGTTGAAAATTGCTGGTCGGGTAGATCAGCATTGCGTCCGTCTGATTGAGAAGTTTCAAAAGTTTCCAAAAGCAAACGCATTTTCGTCTAATTTTAGCCTGTTAGCTGTGGAGAAGTTTTATGAGCTATCAAGAAGGTTAGTAGTAATGTTATTGATCTTATCGTTTTTGTTAATAGCTAATTTTATTTGCAGGCTATACTATAACCAGGATTGTCTTCCGTATCTTGTGGAAAAGAAGGCAGGCAATCTTTCTCTTCAGCTCTCGGCATCGCAAGTGCTTCAAGATCTAGCGAAGCAAATGACTCGTCGGATAATAGCTGCCACAATCCCAATTGCCGAATGCCGCATACGTGTGTCTGATACACCGTTCTTTCGTCCGTCGCGAGAAATTCGGCAAGCTGACGTTAAAGCTGCTTGTACCATCATTGGCGCAAATGAATCGCGAGATAAATTCTGGATTAAGTTCAAGCGGCGAAATCCATATGTCCCTGTCATTCCGCCGACACTGGTGATGAAGGGGAAAGTTGACGAAGATAATATACATGAGTGGTTTGAAAAGCCTTTGATGAAGGAGTTGAAGTCGAGGTACCAGAGAGGGAGTACTCCTGGCACCCCTAAAGAAACGTAAAGCTGTCAACTTAAGTATCTTCGACATATAATTGATTTAACTGGATGGGCATTCTTTGATTTGAATCGTGTTGCTCGACCTATTAATATACTTTAATCCTATAAGCGGTTTGGCATATTGTAAATTTCATGCATTAGTTCTATTGGGTATATAATAAATATTTATGCGATAGTACAAGCTTCTGTAAATTTGCGTGAGATCGGGCTCAGTTGGATGCACTTCAGTGGGATGCAGTTTGGGAAGATGGAGGATATTCGCAGACATAGGGGGCGAGTTCGCGCACGCTTTCAGAATTCAACCGTTCCTCAATCGAATTCAACCAAGAACGCTGAAAAATCACCACCCACCTGTGCTGGTGCTGCCTCTTCATCAAGATAGACAAGTTGAGAGACAGATATATGAGTACACAATGAGCACAATTGTCGACGATAGGGTACACTCACTGTCTACGCAGCTTGAGTTGCTGGCTTGCAGCACTCTTCCGACTCTTCTCGCTCCTCGTGCCGGACTCCCTAGATCTGGTTTTACTACGCCTTCAACTGATTCTGAAGAAGAATTGAGGGATTCTCTAAATTCTACGACAGAGCCATTGCTTGGAATTTTGAATCAGTTTCTGATTAGACCAGGTGAATCGCTGCCGTCGCTGGGAATTCTGAAATCGTCGTTGATCCGCTACTTAGAGTATTCTCCAGACGCCGTGCAAAGTCGATCACAAAAACAGGCGACAGAAGATGATGACAAAGTCTCTATTTCGCAATATCGGGCAGAGGAGGACGACGAAGAATATTCGTGGGAAGGATATGAGGAGTCGACGACGGACGGGGCAAAGCAGGTCGAATGGTTCGTGGTTGCGGCAGGATCAGTGATTCTGTATGGCCATCTGCTTGATCGATTTCTGGGTCAAACCTTACCGCTTTCGGAAGACATATATTACTGGGATTCAGTACTTACTGAAACAGGCGGTCTTTTGACTTATTCTATTCAGAGTATGCATACCTTTTTAGTTATCTTCTTTGTGGTTTGAAAATTAACTGCGCAAAAGACGCTCCACGCACGATCTTTTCGGCATCTCGCGAGATTTATTACGATGCTCGAAATCGTCTTCGAGCAACGAGTGCACCTTCTATTTCCGAGTGGATAGAGACTCTTCGTTCTTCTTTTGCTCGTCGTCGAAGAATCGCCCGCCGTCTTTCCGCCCTTACTAGAATTGCTCCCTCACCAATATCGATATTCAGAAGAGCAATGTCTCCATTATCTACGGTTTACAAGGATGCTCAAGCAAAACAGCAACAACTAAGGCACTTACGTGAGCTGCAGTCTACAGCTTTGGGAATCCTAGTTGGAGAATCGATTACGTTGTCTGCTGATTCTGACTGGCGGCGAGGGGTTGGACGAATTGTCGACATTATGGAATCAATTCTCCAAAACATGACTTCGTTTGCCGATAATGAGAGTCCTACGACTGATTTCTTTGAATCTAGAGTATTTTCAGCTGCCGAGAAACCAAAATCTAGACGTCCTCCTTTTTTAATGGCAGAGCGCATGATTCGCATTACGGATGAACTTCTACCGCTTCAGTTTGCTGCGCAGAAGCAGATTATCAGAAGGGCTGGAAAACCAAATATATGGATTCGATATTGGCCTATTGGTTTGGCTACTATCACGTTTGGAGGTACTGCTCTTCGAATTCTATTTAATCGTCGTGCAAGCATTGCTCAATGGGCTAGAGATGCTGCCATTACTGCCAAGGATTTTTGGTATAATTGGATCGTTGAACCAGTGCAAAGTATTATTTCCACTATTCGACATGACGATGCTGCGCAGGTTGCAATTGTGAGTCGGAAGAGTTTGGAAGCTGATATGGAATCTCTCGAACGCATGGTTGTCGATTTCGCTGTTGATAATGGATCAAATGGCGATGCTGCTACTATGTCTGCATCAGAGATTAGAGTTATTAAAGATGGTGTTCGGGAAGGTGATTTGTCTACGGTTTTGCGAGTGTATGAACAAGAACTTAAGTCACCAATCAAGAACGCTGTCCGTGGAGAATTGATTCGAACGCTTCTGATTCAGATGCAGAAAACCAAGGTCGATGTGGAGGTCGCAATCACCGGTATTGATCGATTACTGAAGTCGCAAGAGTTGGTCTTTGGTGTTGTCGCTGCTCTGCCTAGCTCAGTAATTTCATGGTTTGTGGCGAAGTGGATTAGTCGATTGTATAACGGAAAAGGCATGAGGAGTCGTGGAGAGCAGCGTGCGACTGTTGCTCGTACTTTAGGCAATCTTGAAAGAATGCTTACAATTCGAGCAATATCTTCGGGAGGGCAAGAGATGGAATGGATGTCGTATTCTGATCAGGGATTGCTACTCTGTGAGGTGCATGTGTTACGCAATAGTTCGCAGATATTCCCAGCTCAGATTCGAAGCGATTGGATTAGAGATTTGGGTGATTTGGAGGATATAAAGTTAGGTGTTCACAGGCAGAGAGATACCATCAGCCGAATTTGGCGAGTGTATGGTAAATTCTTTTCCTGAGCTGCATCTGCATATCATTTATTGCACTGTATATATAAATATTGGAAGTTTCATACGATTACATGGTCTTTTAGGCCCGTACCCTCTGAGTAACCTCCCTATATTCATGTATAAGATGAATATAGAAACAATTTAAGAGTGAAGTTATAATCACAAATAATCGGCATATCACGGCAGCAAATCGCTTGATCTACAATGCCAATCAGATGCTAATTAGCGCCTAGATATGCCGTCATATGATAGATTGTCTGTATAAAGAAATTGTGATCATACAGTGAATTATTAAAACCATGGAACCGGAATTTCCATCGACACTTTCTACGTGTCGTGATACCAACACTGATTTTCACCAACAAAAAAGCAAGCTAAATTACAAGAGTATAGCGAGAGGTAGCCTAAAAAACCCCAGCTCCGGCTTATGAACAAATGCATATGCCATATTAGATCACCAGCCCAAAAAACAAATATAAAAATATCCCAAAACTCCAAAACGCAGAATAGATAAGAATCGATAGCAATCCAAATACTTAACAAGCAGAAGCAAACGCAACAATTATTATCCCGAAGAGCAAGTCCCGCTGCCTTCAGATTCGTCATAGATATCAACATGCACTTCTCGGTGCATTTTTAAGTTTCCCAGTTCAATCGCACGGGCAATAATGTCTAATTTTCCGCTATCTTTGATGCCAGTAAATGACTTCCATAATGGATCGCCATGCTCGAAGACTTCATCCATCTCTTCAAGAGTACGTTGCTTCGTCTCCGGAGCAAATATCCAAACGTGTACGAACGCAGCAACATTGAAGGATGCAAAGATGAAAAACACACGCCATCGTATAGCGCGCAATAACGGAGGAACAGCAAGACCGAGAGCAAAGTTTGTGGCCCAGTTAGTGGCAGTCGCGAGTGATACGGCTTTGGCACGAATACGAAGCGGCATGATCTCTGGTGGGTACATCCAAGAAATCGGGCCCCATGAAATTGCAAAGGATGCAACAGTCAGATACGAACAAGCCTGAATCACCTTCGTAGCAGACGCATGGCCAATGATGACCCATGTATAGGATTGATTAGGGACGGGATTGACAGATCCAAAGTGTAGAAGGATAGCGCCGATGATGAAGAGCCATATAGCCATACTAATAGCGCCAAGCAGAAGAGTTGGCCTTCGACCCCACTTATCAGACCAGAGAATCGAAGGAATGGTCATAACCATGTTGAGGATGTATTGGATAGAAGAAGCGAGAAGCGTGTCAGCTACACCTGCAGATTCGAGAACGTAGACAATGTAGTACATCATAACATTCATACCACATAACTGAGACCACATTTGAATCGAGCATCCAAGAATGGCTCGCTTACGCATGCGCCTGCTAAACAGCTCCCGAAAGCTACTCGATTCTTCCTCACGCTCGAACCGAATTTGGTCCTCGATTTCTTTGTATTCGGCAAGAACTAGTGGATGATTGATATCGCTGTCCGGGGTACGAAGAAAGGCAAGGACGTTCAAAGCTTCGTCCCATCTATCCTTGCTAGCAAGCCATCGCGGAGATCGAGGGAACCAGAAAAGGCCAGAGAAAAGAATCACAGCGGGGAAAATCTGGATTGCCCACGGTGCGCGGAAGGCCGCTTGAGAGTCAACAAAGGAGAAGCCGTACTGTATAAAATACTGAATAAGAATGCCCCATGTTACAGCAAATTGCTGTAGCGAGACAACTCGTCCTCGAATTTTGCGAGGTGCGATCTCGGATTGGTAAATTGGAACAAGAGATGAGGTGAGGCCCACACAAAGACCGGAAATAATACGGCCGACTATAAGCATGGCCACGTTTTGAGCGCAGGCTTGTATTCTATGCACGTGTCAGACAGATGGCATGCAGACAACGATTATTATCTTTTGAACTCACATCGAGCCTATTATCCATAGAAGCGCGCCTATCTGTATGGAGACCTTTCGCGAGAATCTGTATTGAGTAAGATATCAGCAAAATGTGTTCTCGAGAGATCGCGCAGTAGCAAAAACAAATTAGAATAAAAAAACGCACCTGTCTCCGAGATAGGAGGACGACAGCGCGCCAAGCAGCGATCCAGCCGCCATCGCAGAGGTGATACCACCCTGCCTGGTCCCGAGCGGGTTGCCAAAGTAGTCTTTGTATTGCTGGGTGCCGAGTACGCCAGACATGGAGGAGATGTCGAAGCCGAAGAGCGCACCACCCAGGGCAGCAAAGGCCGAGATGGTGTACACATTCAGCAGCCGCACCATCGCTATGAGAGGCCTCGCAGGGCCAGCTGAGGAATGCAGCGGGAGAAGGGGAGCTGTTGAAGATGGAGATGGAGATGGAGGTGGAGGTGGAGACGAATGTGGAGGTGGAGGAGGAGGGGAAAGTGGATCTTCGAGCCCTAGCCCACGACATCGCCAATTTAGCTAAGCCTGAACCCCGGCCGCGGCGATGCAAACTATGACCTCTAGACCGAGAACGACTATCACCGCGTGGCTGCTTCTGTCTTCTACTATCGCAGTTGAGTGCATCGCTCTGTTCACGCTTCAACAATTGCTAGCCACGAAGTCCAGGAGTCAGGAAACGGCAAGGGAAGCCCCCGGACGGGCTAGCTCCCCCCTCCGTCCGCAACCCGTTGCTGCAGACACCCTACATAGTGCCAGCTCTCGACAGGCTGGATGCGTGCAGACGCTGTCCATGCAGCCTCGTGCCGGTGTGGGAATCCGATTCAAATTTGATATACGAAATCTGCCGTATCGCGACCGCATTGTTGGCCGCCTTTTTCGGTAATGTGTTTGATTCATTAGGAAATGCCCTTACATGTGACACGAGCCCCTCATGCGAACAGCTGTGAGTGCACGAAGTTCGGCATTCGCACCGTTATACGTCGAGGATTGGATGCAGACGCGTGAGCTCGCAGACTGTTCGCTTACAATGCAGGAGAAATTGCAACTCTGAATTCTGCCGAATATCCACACTGATTTGCGAGGATGTGTTCCTTATTGCGCGACCTCGACGGTGCCGGCGGTCGTGATCAGCACTATGATCACGACCATTTTCGCAGTGAAGCTCGCAGATCCCGTCATAAAAATACGAAACTCAATTTTTTTTGCCTATCGAAGACCGCGGATCCTAGCACACTACTCCTTTCCTCATCGCCCAACCTTATTCGGAATCAACCTTCTGTTTCTGGTGAACATTCCTGTTTCTTCCTGCGACCTTTTGCCTCTGCAAGGCAAGCTGTGCCATATATTCGCTCATACCTTCGTCACCGGTTGTAGATCACGTCCACTATTATGCCGTGCGTCGTCCTTCCAGCTATATAAGATACCCGCCCCGCCATCCTTCTTGGTGACACACCTTACACATATTCTGTTCGTCCCATTCGCCATGCGTTTTACCTTTCTTTTCACCCTCTTCGCTCTCATCGTTATAGTCTACGGACAGCTCGTCTCGGAAGTTTCCTCGGCTCTCGAAAGTGCCACTTCCGAAGTTGGAAGCGCGATCTCTTCTGCTACTGTAGAATCCTCTTCTGCCATCGAAAGCAGCAGCGCCGTCTTGTCCTCCGCCGAGTCTGCTTCCGTTGAGTCCTCTTCCGTTGAGTCCTCTTCCGTTGAGTCGTCCTCCGCTGTTTCCTCCGTCACTGAGTCTTCTTCTGCTGAGCAGTCATCCTCGGAGTCGACCGCCACCTCGTCTTCCGAAGCGTCCTCGACTGAGACCTCTGCTGCCAATGCTCTCTCTGGCACCTCGGCCCTTAACGGATATCTCACTCTAGTCGGCACTCTTCTGGCCGTCATGGTTGGACATGCAATGTAAATGTGGATTACGCCACTATATTTTGCAGACCACTATGCAACTGATTCAGTAGTAAGCGTGATATTATTGAAGGGAATAGCTAGAGAATAGTTTATTTTTGTTAAATTTACTCTTGTTTTCATGTAATAATGTACACATTGCTTACGGTCGCGTGAGTTATGACGTAGTCTTAGCTCGTCTTTTTTCGTGGGTTTACGTTTTCAATATCTTGGTGACTGTTTGGGCCTGTATTAGATTCTAATTGATAATGGAGGCTGCGCAATTGCGCTTCTGTTACTCTTCTTTTTTCGCATTGCTAGATTATTAGTAGTTAGATGGTTGTGAGAGCAGTCTCACGACGGCTCGGCAGGAGTCTTAGAACTTTAAATCCAATCACGGACTGCATGGCCAGATTTGTCTCGCCACGCTTCGAGAACTTATCACAATATTTCAGTTGAAAGCAGAGATTTATCTGCATTTTATCAGATATGATACTGTTCACGGTAGTTGCACGGGTATTAACAGGGTGGAAAAAGTAGTCTGTGCTATGTTTATGCGAGGCTGTGTACGGGATCGAAATTTAATCACTTACACGGTACACTTTTCAATGTAAGTCACCGGCAGCAGCACGAACGACAGCAGTATTGCCACTACCGTAGCTCCGGATTCGGCCATAAAATCGACTTGCTATTTTTACCATTGCAGTAGATCATAGCAATAAATGACAGCAGAAGCTAGAAGCTGGGCGATTCAGACTACAGCAGACATGCGGCCAGTATAATTTCCATTGTATTAAGTGCGACATTTATCCTCTGGTGTAATATACGCCAGAATAGAATAATGCCGTTTTCCGTGCGCTATTTTGCATATCTGTATGTGCCTCCTCATAATGTAGCAGAATTAGAAAAAAATCTCGGTCGTATGGTCGGCAGTCGCTCGACGACGACAGACGTCATTGTTGCCTCCGTGCTCACAAAGATAGATGCCGTCTTCATCCTCAACAAACAATTGAGTTGAATTCGCACAGATTGATCAGTCGACAGATGGAGTAATCCTTTATAATATTCTAGAGCTTCGCAACATCATTTGATCGCAGTCGTTTAACAGTTTTGCTGGACTAAGTCAATCGACATTTGTTGATGCAGATGTCGCGCCGAAAGGAAAGAATGCACTTGAACTTGATCGCGAAACAGGAGCCAAAAATTTTACTTATCCAGGTCCACGTGTACGACCGGCATAATACTATCACCTATGATAAGCTGTAGCATTGCCCATGGTGCTATTCTGGATCTCGAACACTAAATCGCGGCCTGGTGCTTAAACTACTCACGCAGAGCGGCGGACAAAATCTATCGCTTCACAGATAAACCAATCGTCTTATAGCGAGCTCCTAGAGAAGTCTGGAGGAAGGTCGATTGCCGCATTGTGAATGATGCAGGAGAGGAACTGGACCACACGAAGATAATAAACTTACCTCAAATCGCTGACCTTACCGAATTCCGGTCGGCATACCTTACCTTATTGGTTACAGCAGTCGCTTAACAAATGCAGCTCACGAGATATAAATATGCAGCAATATACTCACACCCCTGGAATCAGCATCAGAATGTCCTCATAGCAAATTAAAAATTAAAATGGCTCACGTAAGTTATTTTCGCTTGGCAATTTGATACTGAGTCGAAGCGGGAGACGTCGTCGGGTACGAATCCCTCTCCGTCGTCAGTCTCAGCTACACGTCGACCACTTAAAAATGAATTATCTTATCACGCCGCACATTATGCGGCCCCTAGTGACGTCAGTTCCAAAAACCCCTGAAATGATAAACTTAAAAATTGAGAACGAGAGGCGAAGATTGATTACTAGTTATATGATCGATCTTGAATAACGTATTATTTATAAGCAAACTAAAATGCAAAATAAATCATATTCAACAAGTACAAAACGAAACATTCACGTCTCAATTTTCTCAATTTCCTGCACAAAAGCTATCCCCATCAATCTAGATCCAGAAGTGTATATATGTACGCATGCTAGAAAAAGAGTAGCTAGTTTGGAATTACATTCGGATAGTCAACACAATGAGCATCCAGCAATATTCGACATATCTTCGTAAAAATAATAAAAGCACAAGTAATAAAATAGCAATATTGCAGTAACGTAGGTAATAATATAATAATATAACAAATAATGCACATAAGAAAAAGTGGGAATTAAAAGAGTGAGAACATTAGAAAAATTTATAACCCTACCAAATGAAAATAAAAAGATAAAATGACATTAAAAGCGCAATCTTCAGAGTAGCCTATAATTTTTTTAATGGAAGCCCGGACTCGTCACAGACTCTACATTCTTCTTCATATTTTTGATTTTGAAAAAAAAAAAGGACAAACAATCTCAGCTCACCTTTCTTCACATATGCTGCGCATAACCGCCAAACTCGTTTGCACCAAAAGCAGGCGACGATGCAGCACTAGAACGGCCAAACTGTGCACCAGAGCTATATTGGCGTTCATGCAAGCCCACCGATGCAGATGAACCATGCTGAGGATGAGTCTGCTGACGCTGATGGAGTCCGTTGCTGTGATTCGCGTGCTCGTCTTGAAGCTCGAGCCCTTGCATACGGCGAGCTAGAGTATTTGCATTAGCACCACCTTGCTGTTGCTGCTGCTGTTGCTGCTGTTGCTGCTGTTGCTGCTGTTGCTGCTGTTGCTGCTGTT